>NW_010577085.1:126841-209720 GCF_000705375.1 Tinamus guttatus | reverse complement strand
TCTTCACCCTCTTCTCCTTGATTGACTAGGCAGCATTTCCCACAGACCCCTCTGCCACGACTGGGCCTCTCGCTTAGCTGCCCTGCAGGGACAGCGCTGAGGCCGGGCGGGAGGTTTTCCTTACCAACAGATCCCCCTGCTTTCCGCAACACAGTGTCAGGGTTGAGCAGAGGGAAGGCATCGGGCAGCAAATCGTCATACCACGTGGCCGTGGTTCCAGTGATCGGCAAGTTGTTTTCCAAAGGTGGGCTTTGCTCCGCCGCTTCCAGTAGAAGAATCTAGATAGGAAAGGGAGGAAGGGAAACAGTAAGCAGGATGGCTCTATGTGGGAGCTCACTTCAGAGAGATGCTGAGGTTTGGGGACTCTTCACCTTGCCAACAGGAGCTGTGGATAACCACACATCACAGGTGGCAGCTTTTTGGTATTAAAGCACCTGTGGCTTTCTAGCAGCTGGCAGGAATTAGGGTAAGAAGCTGCTATTATCAGTGCCTCAAGCTTCCCATCTGAAGCTGCACATCCTCCTTAGTGGGTGCTGTGCTACTTGTGGAGATGCTCAGTATTGCACAGGATCCTCTCCTTGGGGAGAAAAGCTAAACCTGGCAGAGCATGGAGCAGGTTTTGGGGCACAGAGCCTGCCTCTCCTAGGTTACCTGGTCAAACCCAGGAATGACTGAAAGCTGATCCAAGCTGAAGAGCTTTAGAATGTCCTGGGTAATAAAAAGACATACTGCAGGACAAGCTCTGTCTGGAAGTCAAAGTCCAAATGTGAACAAATTAAAGAAGCTCGAGAACATGAAGCTTTTAAAGAGCTGAAGTGTTTTAATTTTGGAATGAATAAAAAAGAGCCAAGCAATTACCTCAAAGCACTTCTTAGCAGCAATAGGATACTACTAAGAGTCACAGCTGTTTCTGTATCTTGTAAACACACTACCTTCAAGTGAATCCCCCTCCCCATGTGTGTCGCTCAGCTATTTGGGCCATTTACGACCTAAGCCTCTTGGCAAAGTGATCCCGTTCTCGCTCTGTGGTTTAGACTCCTGTTCAGCAAACTCTGCTTCCTTGGCCACCAGTGGCCTGGAGCCTGGCAGCCACTTTGCAAACTGCCCAAGTGCTCATGAGAAGTGCAGGACATTAGAGCCAGGTGGACTGACAAGAGCAGCTGAGGATAAGCCCAGGGGAGCACTCAGTGCACTTTACTACCAATATAGGTTAAATTAGATTTCTCTTATGATTAGGACTTTATAAATATACATATTTTTCCCAACCTACATGATATTAGGCAAGGGTGAGAAAACAAAAGAGTCTGTGTGACTTTTTAAAAAAGAATAGCCAAACTAAGATTTCGATTACAAACCAATCAAAGATTTCAGTTACAAACTGATCAGGAACATTGACCCACAGTGCCAAGCATGGGTGCCCTGACACAAACTGAGACTTAACCCAATTGCACAATAGGAATACAGAGAGTTGAGGAGTAGTCTGGAGTCCACAGCCACTGCATTAGCCACACTCACATGCTCAATGTAAAAGCCATTTGCTACAACACTGTCCCATCCTGTTGGGAAACCACTTAAACAAATACAGATTTGGAGATAGGGAAATAAAAGAGAATACGACTCAAATGTTCCACTAAATCCTGACAATTTTTAGCTTTTACTAGCCATGTTTGCCTTCACATAATGAAGTCATGCTGCGAGTATAAATGAGGGTGACTTGGCTCTGCTTGTTTGTTTTTAGCTTGCAATTATTGTGGAGTTTATCACTTATTTATTGTGAGAGCTAGTTACAGCAGAGGCAGAAATAATGAACCTGCTGCAAAATGCTCTAGCCTGATGGGAGGGAATTGGAAACTAATTAAACTGGGAGACAGCCTAAGTGAGAAAGAACCTAACCTCAGCTGCGGCAGACAAGCAAGATGCTTACTTCATTGCAAGGATCCTTATTCACCCATCCAGGGTCTTGTTTTCTGAATGGTAAGAAAGCAAAAAGCAAAAACTTCTGGCAGTGGCTGCTGGGGTTGGGGCCCCTCCGGAGCTAGCGCTGCACTGCCGAAGGTTGCATCTGGAGTGGAGCCGTTCCAAATCATTTTTATGGGTGATAATAAAAAAGTGTTACCACATAATCAACACAAAACAGTGGCAGCAGTATCCTTTTCATTAAAACAACATGTTTTAAATGAGTATTCTGCTGATAAATGCTGTAAAAGATTTAAAGGCATGCACAGAATAATCCAGTCTGCTCTTTTATAAGCTGACTATATATACTTAACGGTCTTTAAAGTTCAAGCCATAGTAATAAGCTTGTTTTCCCTGGGCACAAAGCAATTCAGGTTGAGAAAATCTCTCTTGGAATTGTTGCGAAATTCTAGTTAGGACTTGAGTCATTAGGACTTGAAAGGGTGCTCAAAAAAGTACAACAGAGCAAGGACAGTTCTCACATCTGTGGGATTCAAAGGGCCAAATTACAGCAAGAAAAGCATGAGGGATTTAGCCTCATCCAAATCTTCAAACTATGCACCCTTTCAACAAGGAATGTCCCATCACAAGCTGTACAACCCACAGCACAAACGGGTCCTTGGGCACTACTGTAAAAGTATCAGTCATCTATTTTCTACCACTTTCTGTTTTTCTTAAAGCTGCCATTGCCACAGTCAAGGGACCCGAGGAGAATTCCCACTTTCATTAAATTAAAAAAAAAAGGGGGGGGGATTTTTCTAACCCTCTGAGTAAACTTTTGAAAAAAAAAAAAGGATATTTCTAACCCTCTGAGTAAACTTTTAGAAAATGATACCACAGAGCTTCTCAGCCAGAAAGCGAATTAGCAAAATATGTAACGTATTAAAGTCTCGATATTAGAGTCCTGGCATTTCTAGTCAATGTGGTTGCAGGAGAGGGGAGGATAAAACCCACTCAGGAAGATCGAGCAGCTTGGAAACCCTCATTCCAAGCATTGCCTACTATGCTGCTATTTAGAGTTACAAGAGCTATTAGGAAAATGGAGAATGAAAACAGAAAACATCCTGGTGACACCACCGAGATGACTGCAATGCATCTTGATGCTGTGAGGGATGTTCATCACCCTCTGCAGACAGGACAGAGCAGAACCAGATGCTGAACACTCTCTGGAGGTGTCAGGCAGGGTCGATGGCTGTAGAGGACAGCAAGGCCTCTTCTCCTGGTTTGTGTAGCACTGAAGAAGGTGAAGGATGGCCTCAAGCCAGCGAAACATTTGGGCTGTTGTGCTTCTACACGCGAGGAATGCAGGAGGGATAACTCACAGCACCAGCCAAGGGTCTTGCAGCCACAGGCAGAGGTTATTGCTGGAGAAACTCAACCCTGGGCCCTGCAAGCTCTGCAGAGCCTCTAGGTTCACGCGTGTACAGCATCTGGCACGAGCTCCAACCCTGGCTCTTCACTGCAGGACCTGCTCACGCACAGGGTCATCAGCTGGGGCTCAGTCCCACCTCCCCCCTTTTGCATTTGCCAGCATAAACTTCCCAGGTTTCAGATACATCCGACATTTCTTGCGTCACATCAAAAGCTCAGCCCAGGGACAACAGATTTGGGAGGAAGACTTTCATCTTCTTGAGATGTTCAGTCTCGGTGGAGTTTTTGGCTTGTAGCGCTTTTCAGGAACCCTACTTTGGTTGTTCTTGCACATCAAAAGAGGATTTCACAAACACGGCCTCCTCCCTTCATCTGTCCTCCACTTGCACTCCTGAAGTCCCATAACTAGTAGGTGCTACAAACAAGGGAAGAACAGCCGGGCTTCCAAAGATTTCAAAAACAATACAATCAGGTTCAGACAGCTTTTTTTTTTTTTTTCTCTTTTGATAAAAATCCATGGAAATGCAGGGGGACGTAATCCAGATGGACATTATTAATTGATAAACGGGATATTTGGTCTCTCAAAGCACTGGCAGAATGAACTCTACCTCTATTTAAAGACGAGGGAGAGAAACTGCACATAAGTCTCATCAGTTAAAAATTCCACTGTAAAATAAGGTTCCTTTGATCTTGTAAAATTACCATTAATAATGGTAATTGCATAACTAGTTGGACATATCTTTCTATATAGCAAATTATTTGGCAAATATAAGGACCTTTTAAAATCATTTATCCAGACACAGAGTTAAACTGGGAGTTTTGGAGCATTCAATGGAGAATGGTATCTCTTTTGTAGCATTACGAAACCTGCAAATAGAAGGCTCCAACATGGACACAGTTCTGACTGCCTGGTTTCGAAAGCCAACAGACACTCAGTGTCTACCAAAATCTAATGAACTGGGTGTCAAGAGAAAATCTCAGTGACTTCATCCTTATTTCATCCCACAGGCTGTGGCCAAAGGGGACAAGATAATTACCGCATGGAGGAGTTCTCATTACATTGATTAATTATGTAGGCAGCGATAGTTTATGTCATCGTTGTGACCCACAGCAGACCAAAAGGCAAGGTATATGTCATCAGCTATTGTGTGGAAGACAAAAGCCTGGAGCAAAGGTTTCTGCCAACTCACAGGTTGAGTGACCTGGACCTTGCGGCAAAGGTGTATTTTTGCACAGCTCTAGGGATTCCTGAAAAAGAGGATGCAGCAAGTCACTGCTTCCCCAACTTGTAACTTCTAGGGGGCAATCAAAGACTGACAAAACCACAAGCTGGCACTAGTTTAGGCAAAAAGCAGGCAAAGTTCAGGGTATCATCAGATGAATGAGGCTCTGTTGGAGACGCAGCAGCAAGGACCCAGGGCAAGGGGAGGACCAGGGACAGGCTACTCCCTGCAGGCAGGTTCCTGGTGGCTGCAGCCCTTTTGGGTCACAGTTCTTGGAGATGCTTGGAGAGCCTGGCTGCTGCATGCTGGAGATGTGCCTGCCTTGCTATCAGCCCATGGGTCTGCCACCACCAACATCCCCGTGCCTCATAGCCAGGGCGAGAAGCAGGCCATGGAAAGCATCCAGCAATCCTGATGCCGTGCTAAGAGCTCGTTGCAGAGCAAAAGAAACAAAGCAGCTCAGAGTGAAATCAGATCTGCTCCCCCATTACTTTAAAACACCTGATAAAAATAAACCGGAGCTATAACCTTCTACCCTCAAAATCACATCATTCTTCTGCCCAATTTATTGCGTGTCACCTGCCGGGGATGTAACAGCACTCTGCATGCGGAGCCAGGCCAGGCTGAGATGAAGTCAGTCTCGTGAAAGCAACATCTGTTCTCAGCCACGCTTTAAGATCCACTCTCTGCTTCCCATCAGGTGAGAAGCCCTCGTCGGCAGGCGGGAGATTTGCACCAGCCGGCTCCGCAGGCCGAAGCTCTCCTGCCCGCGCATGCCCTCCGCTCAGCTCTGAATGAAACCTGCAAGAAGGAACTGCCACCAGTGGAAAATCCAAGGGGCTCAGTCATTTCCTTGCTTGATTTGGTGCAAATCAGGTTTTTCTCAGATGAAAAAAAAAATGATCCCCAAGTCACTTTTCCTTTATGATCTTACTTTCTTTATGAAGCTCCACCAGAATTTCAGATGAGAATTGAGTGGAAGTCCACATTTCTGGGCAAAGTAGAGGATCTGAGCCCTTATACCCCTTGGGCTCCTTCTTTGAAACCCGCTTTTGTCCACAGGAATATTTCTCTTCCTTAAAAACAAAGTTGGTAAACTTAATACTCCCAGGTAGTAGACACACAAAAGCATTTGCTAACACAGGCATGAGATTTGCTTGGCAAAATAAGTTGCATGTTATAGGAAAACAGAATTTTTCAAAGTTACTAGGTTGATAGTTCAAAAATATCAAATACATGTGAATAAAAAGGCAGACTTTGTAAGTTTAAGACAGTTTGCATGAGGGGGGAGGTCATAGAGGAGTTCTTTAGAGCCTCTTCATGGTTCTGGCACATGATTTTCAGCATTTGCCAAACACATGGAGCAGGCTTAGGGGACAGACTTCCCCATCACTCCAATTGTGATAAGAAATAAGATCCAACAGTTACTAGAGTTGAGAAGGAAAAGATTGTAAGTGTCAAGCTGGAGGACAGAGGAATGTCCAAATCCGAGAAAGGTCATTATCTGAGCTCCAATCCTAATTGAAAGCACACTTATTGCTCGTTAGAAAAAGCCTGAAGAAATAGATGAAGAGTTCTTTCTGTACAGAACAGAAAGAAAATAAATAACTGCAAGTGGCAGTCCCATACATAGCCTGGAATACCTTTCCAGGTATTCCTGATTCTGAAAAACTTTCAAAATCTTCTGTGTGGGGAATCACATTACAAGGATTGTTTTCATTCAGAAAGTATGCATATCATTTATCAATCACACAATGAATCTATCAGACACTGGATTTGTAACGTTATCTCCCAGCATTAAAGTTGCAGCGAAACACCACAAACTTCTCAAAAGTAGTGTCAGGAGATAAGACTGGGTTATATCAACTCAGCTCAAGCGCTGCACTCAAGCTCTGACCAAAAGCTGGGATTAATATCACACTGCCTGCAACCCCCTGATGGAGTTTATTAAAAGAAACTGGGGCTGCTGGAGAAGAAAATGAGCAGAATTTTTTCACAGAGCTGCCTTCTTGCTTTACCACAGACACTGCATGCCGGGGGCATATAGTGCAAAAGGAAGGGCTGGACCCTATTGCCACGAAGAAGCTGTGTTGGCCCATGGAGAATGTTTACCTTTGGAATAAAACGGGGCATTTGCTTCTGCCTTCCCACTACGGAGCCTCTGGAAGGTCAATAGTGCTGCAGTAATGTCAAGCAAGGTGCCATGGAAAAGAAGAAACATTCGAGATATTTGATGTGTAGCAAGAGGGTAGTTTTCTTCCCTCCTCACAAGCTTTCTGGACTCCAGGACACTCTTCCTGACACCATCGATCAACCACCCAAACTATCCTGGTATGAGTCAAACAGATCAAGCAAATTTCAACCTGCATCCAGGCCAGACCACAAGGTAACAGGGGAGATCACAATGGAACCTCGTTCTAACCTACCTCACCTCATTTTTTGCCACAATAACTCACAGAGCCATAAGGAGCACCTAGTCCAGCCTTACTGAGAGCGCAGGATGCAAAGAAAAGAGGTTGTTTTGCCTCACATTCAGCCAGGTCTCATGGTCTCTTTCTTCCCCAGGGGCTGTGTAAGCCCAGGTCCCTAATGAATCGTTTTTCATTCTGTTGTCTCTGTGCTTATTCTTGCTTCTCACTTTCTAAGCCAACTCTCCTATTACAAAATCAGAGGGTTACTTTCATTACCTCATTTGGACACTGATCTTACAAGTTGGATGAACCAACTCATCCCTGTAATAGGAAAGATGAGAGTAATTCTGGTTATATACCTGGTTTTAGAGGGACGGCTGTAATAGCATGCAGAAGAGGAGGAGGGAAAGGATGAAAACACAGACTTAAGAGTCTCCTTTTCACAGCTGAACTCAGGTTTCACATACACTTGCCCCTCACAGTCACTGGAGGGCAAACAGGCATTTTAAGTACCTCACACATAATCCAGGAAGGCTCTTAGATCCTTCACTGCAGAGGTGTGAGGAAGAAATTGCTCTTCACATGTCTCACGTAGGCCACAATGCCTTCAGAAGTAGTTTTCCACCAGCTTCATCTCCCTTTCAGCTTTGCAGTATTTAGAGCAAGTCTCTGCTGGCTCCACGTGCCGCAGAGCACTTACGGGACACGCCAATGGCCTGACCCGCTTGAGGCTGGACAGCAGAGGTGACTGATTTCATCCATTGCCGTTCCTTGAGCTCACCACTGTCATGCTGGGCTGAAATTCAAAAGGGTGAAACCCACCGAGTCAGTAGTGGGTAACCTTTTCTGATTTATACTCTTGAGCTGGAAGTCCGTCCAGCCCCCCACAGCACTGGAGTGCCAGCTCTTTGTTGATTTGCTTTTCTCATAAATAATCCAGAGATTATCTCCAAGATTTCCTACGCAGCATACTTCAACCGCAGCGTGCACACAGGAAAGGAGCTCTGTACCTTCGCAAATCCAAGAAGACGCTTTTCCACATTTCCTAAGGACTGAAAAGTCAAAAATTCTATCAATCAGATGTGTGTTGGCAGAGTAAAAAAATTTCAGGGGACAACAATCCTGTGGCACCCACTCTGTTTTCTCCGATGGCATGTGAAGGTACCATGGAGCACCTTCCATTCACTACGGACAGCCCACCCGAGTCATCAGCATCAAGTGTCACAATCTGTGAGTTCACCTCCTCACTCCAATATTTTCTGAACAGCTTCAAGCTGGTGCTGTGGTGAGACGTGCCATTATGAGAAGACAGTCTGGGGAGCTGCGAAACAGCCAACATCTCCAGACCATTCTTTCAACAAAACATGGATCTTTCTACAAAATCCAGAACAGGATTGCAGACAGTAGAAAACAAAGGGTGCTGGCCTAATCCAACTACTATCGTATAATAATCACTGAGGGCGTTACACTGCCCCACAGACCAAACATCTCTGACTATAACTCATTTCGCTTGGTAAAAACAAACCATGGAATGAGCTCTGCTCCTCCTTTGGCTCTGGGTGGTAGCATAGAAAAGTCAGGAAATCCATCACAGCAACAACCTATATTGCTTCATTAGCTGCC
This sequence comes from Tinamus guttatus, assembly GCF_000705375.1. The sequence continues at coordinate 201,136 of NW_010577085.1, read as the reverse complement.
AAAAGTACATAGGTTTCCCTTGATTTTGTGACTAGATCCCAAATGAATATTATCAAGCTACAGAAAGGCTGACTCAGAAAAACAAGTCTTCCAAGCTGTAACTTTTAAAGCTGTGGTGAGGATGAGATGTCACACACAAATATTTACATTTAAGAGCACACGGCTAAAATAAAGGATGAAAACACTCCTTCTTCATGTCAGATAAGGCTCAATGCTGCCTGAGGCAGCATTTGCTTCACATTACAAGATGTCTGCAACTGCAAAATACTGCAGCACTAAAACACACAAAGACACAACACTCTAAACCCAAGATCAAGTCGTGGAGTCGACAAGAGTCAACATTGCTAAAGTGGCTCACATCCCTCTAGAGCAATGGGCCCCACTAGCTGGTCAAGTCTTTTGTTCTGCTTACTCAAAGCTTTCCAGCTACTTAAAGACTTGGAAGACCATGGCTTGTCTCAGGATTGGAGTAGTTCTTATGGCAGAACATTGTCACTCTGTGATCTACGGCTCTGAGTTATTCACAGCTCCATGATCAAGAAGGCAGAGAGGAGGTGGTCTTCTGTTGGCTCCATCTGAGACTGAGACAAAACTCTTTGAATGCCATCTCCAGGGTCCAGCAAGCTGTATTTTGGCACTGGAATTTGCAGGCATCTGCCTCGCTGCTCCTCATGTCAGATGGTCCATAGCACTGCAAAGCCACCAGCTGTCAGTACATCCCATTCACTGGCTGATGAGTCCACGCTCCCTCCTGGACACTGACCAGGCTGCAGCATGATAGCTGCCTATGTGGGAGTTCTTCAGAAGCATTTCCTAGGGATAGCTCATCCGTTTTTCCAATGAAGGAACTGTTGCTTCACAACAAGGGTCCTTGGTTAGAGTAGGAGGCAATGTATTCATGAGTTCATTCGGGCGCTCACATAGAAGTTGGGCAGCCAGCTCAATGGCTTAAGCAGCCAACTTCCCAAATATATTGTGTATCGAGCACTTGGTGCCAATGTCAGAGAGCAGGCTGCTTTGTGGCACTGAGAATGTCACCTGATTGAAGCTACCTTCATTTCTGCAAGAAAAAAACCCATGGTTTGGTGCGGTTTCACTCCTAAGCTAAGTGTTCTGGAGGAGCACGACCGAGGCTGGCATTAGCTATTGAAAAGCACAAGCCAAGAGAGCCCAGAGGCCGAGGTCAGGACTTTGAAACAAGTCTTTGGTTATGATTTTCCAGTAAGAAATATAGAAAACATAGAAATTCCTGGAAGGCCAAAGAAGATAGAGCTGGCCACAGGCTAAGCATGGGAAGGCTGATTCACGTCTCTCTGAGAATGTTTTTTTGTCTTATTTGGATACGGGATTGCATAGACAGAGGTCAGTCACAGCCCCTCTTTCCTTTCCTAACGCCGCCAGCTCGTAGTTGCCAAAGAACACCCACCTGACAGGTCTCATTGCTCAGCAAAACACCCCACTTCATCTTTGTTCTTTATAACTACAACAGTTGTTTTCACTCAAACAACTCAACTCCCCAGAATTTCATTCCCCCTTGCTTCATTTTCCCATAGTGAAATATCGCTTTGAAGGCCTCTGAGGAAGTTCCAGACAACATTGCTCATTTCAACTCAGACAATTCCCAAATTATCAGAATATTATGGACTGGTCTTAAAATCACCACGCATCCACCCACCTCTGCAAGAGTTCTCCCCAAATTCTTTTATGTCATTGAAAATCATCAGTTAATGAATAATAACAGCAGCAAATGCCATATAAAGGACCCAAGCACTGTATCTAACAGCCAGATTGGGCTGTCACAGGAGGGACCAGAGATCAAAGGGGACTGACTGACTCAGCTGCTTTGTTGCTAGACTGAAACAATTTATCTGACTCCCAGTAGGCAGAAATTAAAACGATTTGCAACGAAACAGAACGCGAAGGTCTGCCCTGAACATTTTTCACCACTAAACTATGCACAAAAGCTTCTCACCTCTCAGAAGAGGCATAACGAATGGATAGGATCTGAAGTGCAAACAAATGAACAACTGCCTTCAGAAAAAAATGACATACTATTAATCCTTTATATCACTCTATATCAGTAAGGTTTCTAGGGGGCATTTTGGGGAGAGAGATCAGAATCACAGTCTGTTTCTTTTCTCATCTAAGCAGATCGCTGCTTTACACCCCTCCATTCCTACTAACCAGCTGAAGTGATCTTCTGTCCAACTCCAGGCTCTGGCAGCCAAACCTGAGTGACTGATGTCAACATTTTCCAACCAAGATCCACGAGTTGGTGGTTCAACAGTGGCACAACGAATGCTCAAAGCCCTTCCCACATCCTCAGCAGAGGGGCGCTGAGGATGGACATTTGCTGCAGCTTTTGTCCTGATGGTACCAACAAGCCACCTACCTTCAGTCTCGCTCTGGAAGGCACATACAGAACTTGCAGTAAAGCAGAGAGCAAGTGCTGGATGGCTGGTTTGGTAGGTACCACAAGGGCAAAGATGAGCTGTGAAGAACCAAACAGCTCTCTCAGCCAGAGCTGCTTATTCTGGGATCACTTTTGTGTCACATCAGATGCGTATCTGGGTTATCTCTGCAGTCCCTGCTTACCCGCAAGTGGAAAGACTTGATCTCTCCTGGGTTGCGAGTTAACTCTCTTCTTTGCTGTCAACAAACTCCTGGAAATTTTTGTAAAAAAGAGCAATAAAGCCATGCCCTTACCTTAGCCTCAAGCGTGTTTAGTCTCTCGGTCATGTCTGCTAGTCTTGTGCAATTCATGCATTCTAGAAGGAACAAAGCAAAAGGATGTAATTTCTGCATACGTTGCATTTTAGTCTACAACTTTAAATCTGCAGTCCCCAATCTCTTTTTGATGTAAGACACACACACACAAAAACACTTCAAGAGCAGTTAGGGAGGAAAGTAAGTATTGAACTCTGCTGCATGTGTAAGGAGCCACATGTTTAAGATCGTTGTTTCCGGATGTTCAGTGGTTCAGAATGTGGAACTGCCTTGATCTTGCAGAAATGCCTAGGAAACCAACGAGCAATCAAAATGCCCTTCTCTGTGGAGTCCTGGTCCATCCTTGAGCTCCCAATCCCTGTAACCACTCTTGTAACAAATAATCAGTCTCACTGACAGTGAGAAAAACCAAGACAAACCCCAGGGCTGGAGTAGACCAAAGCTGCAGCATGAAGTGGTTTATATCTCACTTCATTGCAGAGAAGCAATAGATTGGAAGCAACAACCAAAGGGGTCTTGACAGGATGCCTTCCCAAGAACAAATATTCACTTAATAGGCTCTGAATGCAGTTTAAAATGATTGCTTGATACAAAGGACATCACTTATCTAAACAGGAGGCCCGCAGCTTTGCCTCTGTTTTCATTTCAGTAATTTTAAAGTGAGTGAAGGAGGATAAAGCCATGAACAGAGATTTAATCAACAAAGCACTTTCCCATCACTTTGCAGTAACGTTGGATTGCACATTCCCCACTACCAGAGAAGCTCTCCAGAGTGGTCCAATTCACCTATAACAACTTCTGAAGTGCAACAGTTTTTAAAAAGGGAAAATGACTTGCAATAGAAAGTATTACAGCGAATAAACCACCGGCACTTGTGCGATAAATCACTGCCTGCTCCAGTTTCAGATGAGAAGCACATACCTGGGAGCATGTCTGGTCTCAGGGGATGTTGAATTACCCCAGTGCCGAGCTGAGGGGAGGAATGGGTCAATAAGGGTGCTCAGACCAAATGTGACAAGGACACCTGTGAGCCAGCAGTGCCCCTGGCAAGTCCTGGCCCGTTTTGCACTCTGATCCCTGAGGAGCATCTCCAGTCCTCACCCACAAACACTTCCCAGTTTCGGGAAGCGCACGGTATGTGCTCAGGGCAGGCAGCCATGCAAAGACTGCAGTATGTGGCTTAGAGGGTCAGGAAGGTTGAGGGCTCCACCTTGCTGATTTACAGACTAAAAAGATTGCTCTAGTGCTAATGGCAACCAATCACCCATTGCAAAACCTTTCAAAGAAATGTTTAACCCTCTGTTCCCCAAAGGGCACAAAAAAAAAAAAACTCCAAAAGGAGCTTCCCAAAGGAATTAGACGTCCCTCCATTTCATAACACTCAACGTTTTGCCAATGAAGCATCTCAGACATGCTTGGACTAAGAAATTTCTTCACAGGTCAAAAATGTCATGGAGTTTCTTTTAGTCAAGACGAAATAAAATTTATTTATTCTCTGCAACAAATCTTAGGCAACAATATATTTTGCCCTGAAGTAGCCCGTGAACATATACAAGTGTCATACAAGCACAGTCCTACAGTGAGGGTGAGGCTTCTTTGGCCTGGATATGCTTGGGGTGCATGAAACGGAGAATTGTGTTCTGTATGTAAGTGGTTTCATGCTTCTGATCTTGCTCACCCCCATAGAAAGATAAGACTGAATAATTCCAGGGCTCCCCAAAGCCAGAAAGCGTACTAGATAGCAAAACAAATACAAAGCAAATAAAACATGGAGTCCTCCTCTCCCCTCTGCTGGCTTGCACATCCTAATAACTCCCATAGGCTTCAGAGAGACTCACTTGGACTGTCTGAAATCCATCTCTGTCTGGAATATGAGACGGATGAATCATGTAAGCAGTCTTTGGAGAACTCAGGTCATAAAGAGGGCTCGTGCCCCTCATCTGCAGAGGTGTGAAACTACCAATTCACAAGGGGAGAAACAACCAGCTCGCAAGGGGAAAATACTCTGAATCTCTGTTTTATGTTTTGGACCGAAAGTAGGAATAGCACTCACACAGCAGCCTCTTCTGCTCTTGAAGGATGTCTCAAAATGCCCTCTCACATGTGAGACACCGGATGTCTCAAAATGCCCTCTCACATGTATTTGTGAGACACAAGGTTTATTTTAGAGGAACAAAATGACTAAATGGGGGGGAGGAAGCAGTAGTGCCACTGCATTGCAGCTACGGGTTTGGGCTAACATCATTTTATCATCAGTGATGACCAGTAAAAGATAGGGAAAATACAGCCTAGGAGAACTAATTAAGCCCAAGTCAGACTTGAACTCCGGTCTTTTCCTTCCTAAAGTGCCTGGAAACGCAGCTCAAGGAGTGAGTATTCAAGGAACACTCAAGGAACCTGGCCTGGACTCAACTGACATTTGACTAGCCCAGGAAGTAGAAGACCTAATGCAAAAGTTCTTCCTACGGCAAACTGTCTTGCAAGCAAATCCTCCTGACATTTACTCAGCTAACAGACAGACAACGCTTTCCAACACACCGAGATGAACACTTGCTATGACTATTTTAGCACCCATATTCAAAGCTCGCTCTGACCTTGCCAGGGACAGGAGTTCTTCAAGGGCAGGATTGTGTGTCCTTGCAGAAAGGCTGACAAGATGGTGACAGATGAAGCTAGTAAATATCTTCCCAAACTAAAATCCTCTGAAGCATTTAGTTACCAGGTGCAATGGCTGGTTATTCCAGGGCCTGCACCCATAAGGTAGATTTTCTCATCAGGGAGAAAGCAGGCTGCTTTATTAAAACTAGCTTGAGAGTCTCACATTGTTATCCCGCATACAGCAAATATAATATTGGGGCAAACATTCATACTCTCTGACCTGGAAATCCAGCAAAGACACTTTCCGTATCTGCAGAAATTAATCACTTGCTGCTACACACAACCACAGTTTACTTCCCTCATACTCCTATTTGGCAGATTGGTATTTTTCCAGCTAAACTCCAAGGAAGGAGTTGCGACTTCATTCTATGAAGCCCAACCTCGAAACACATGGTGGAATTTGTTGTAGAAATACTCCAGCAGGGAGGATAAGTAATTGCGATAACAAACACGAGATTGCCCCAACGCATCACGTGGCACCCAGCTCGTCTCTATAACATCTCACTGTTACCATCCCCAAACACCTCTCCTCTCCCGGGCTCCCCCAACGCTGCTCTTGCTCTCGCTGGAACACGTGTAGAGCAACATGACATGACAGACCCAGTGCTTGTGGAGACCCCTTCCCTTGGACGTGGATCTCGGCCACAGCTTTGGGCTTGGGCAGCCTGTGGGAAGCTTTCTCTCTGGATACCCCCCTCTGACAAGTGACTTTTGGCAGAGAATGCCCCACTGCAGGTGCTGCCTTGTACTTGGCATTCTCTCTTTGCAGGTCTTCAGCGGCATCGGATTTAATCATTAAATACTTGTTCACTTCAGCCACTCAAGGCCAAGAGAACCTCAGGCTCCTCACTCTAAAAGATAACCAAAACAGGCAGGATTTTGTAGCCACCAGCAGCTTTACACTGAGAGACGCTAATGATTCCAGTACAATTATCGCCCTGGCGCTGAGAGGGGTAAAATTGAGCCCAGGGCCGTGGGTCAGAGAGGCCCCAGGGGCAGCAAAGCTTCCTCTTGGCACGTGGGCCTTGTTCCTCAGTGTGGCCCATGCTCACTTGCACCCCCAGGGTCTCTGCAGAACATTACAGGGGCCTTCGGCTTCCCTGCAGCCAGATGCTTGGGAGATATAAATTGCACAGCTCAACTGAATTCAAGGGATCACGGCTCCTTCTCTCTTTTTCTTGATGGATTACTCCAAAATTCATATTTCACAGAGGAGGAGGAGGCAGCGGCTTATAGGAAAGGGGAGGGCACTCTGGCCTCGCGCAGCCTTGGTTTAAGGAACCAGGAAGGACTCGCAGCAGCCGCCTCGAGGCCGTACTTGTCCCTCATGGGACATGCAGCCCTGCAGCGTGATGGGGCAGAGCACCCAGCTGGGCTGCAGGACATGGAACCGCAAGCCCAGAGCCTGCTGCAACTGCTCGGGGCGCTCACTGACACCTTCCTCTCCTCTGAGTCTCACTTTCATATTTTCAACATAATATTTCTTTTGTAAAGGCCAAGAGGTGAGAGGGTAAAAAAGGACTAAATGTTAAACAGGACAATATGAGTATGTTTGATTTGGGGGATAAAACCTGCCTGGGAAGCCCTCCCTTGCCCTTTAACCACCTCTACCAGTTTCCAGGCCTGGAAACCCGCTAGGAGCACCAACAGGGCCAAGGGAGCAGCAGAACCAGGAAAAGGCAAACGCCACAGCAGAGGTGTCAGTGCAGATCTCCTAGGTGGCCCTCGTAAGGGACAGCCAGCCCAGGCTTGCGCCTCTACCCTGCTTTAATTTGTCCTATTTGACTCTTCCAGCCTTTCCACATGGATACCAAGTTTCCTTAAGTAGTTTATGTTCTGGCTCTTTGCAAAAGCTTTCGCCAGTGCTCGTGAAGGATAACAGGCCCAAACCGTAAATCACGGCCAACCTGGGATCTGTTTTTTCAACACGTTGCCTCTAATGAGAGTCAGATGTTGGCTAGATAGACTTTATTAATTGTACTTGCCTAGTATCAGTCATGTCTATGGCTCTGTAACCGAACTGGGCCATGTGGAAGGCAAAGGGCTGACGGCGTCAACGGAGGAGAGAAAAGCTCGGGCTGCCTGGTGGCCTCTGAGCTGAAGAGAAAGAAAATCCAAGGGACAGAGAACAGCAGGAGAAAGAGACCCTGCCCCTTGGGTGGACATCGCACTGCCCAATCCCAGCGTGGCTCCAGCAGGAAGGATGCCAAAGATGGAGCAGGAATCACTCCTCTGCAAGTGGACATGGTCTGACTTGGGCTTAGCTGGGGATCGCCAGGATCTGCGGCAGTATTTTATCTGTTTAATGCCGTGATATATATCTGTTAGGTGCATGGCCATCGCCTCTCGGCAAAGCCAGGGGCTAGGAAAGAGACTCCGATGGCCTGGGGCTCTTTTTCAGCAGCGATGCTGCAATACCAAAAAAAAAATAAAGGCAAGTTTGTTTTTTCCTTCAATTCAACACAGACGAAATGGATCTTCCTTAAAGTCAATTTCAAATCTTATGACGTTCTTCTACCTGAATTTGCCCAAATTTCAGAAAATGAACTGAAAAAATACTACTTTTAGAACAGCCTTTTTTTGCACCCTTTCTGGGTGAAGTAACCACCAAAACCTGGAATGAAGTAACCACCAAAACCTGGAAATAGCTCCCTTTTGTGCAGTTTTCCTAATACATTGCTAATGCGTCACTGTGTTTCCTGGGAGCATGGCCAGTATCAGGATTAGAGTTTTTCATAGATAAGGAAAGGGAGTCTCAAAAAATACAAAAATGGTCTTGTTGGCCACGGTTTACTATCAGCATTTTAGAAGATGGATTTTTCCCCTAACTCTAAATTAAGACTTTTAAATTTGTCTATCACTATGAAACAGAACATTTATTGAATGTTTTTGCCTTTTTACTATCATTATTGATAATTCCCCAGCTCTACAAGGAGACCCCTATCATTGCCAAAATTTCTCCATCGTGATCTCTCTTAAATATACATCTCCACTATTACAAATTCTTCCTTCTTATCCTTAACCAGATGTTTTTAAGAAGCAACTCAAATTTCCCTTTTTATAAGGGCTGCTATCCGATCTTTTTTTCTGCATGTAAAATATTCATAGTTATTTTTTATCTACTTACTTTTCTGTATTCTTAAACAGGAAAAGGCTTTTTCTTCTTAAATATTTTTTTCATTATCATGAAATTGTGTGATTTTGAAGCATTGGAATTAGAGATGAGCAAAACTGAGTAAAAAAAACTTTACTACAGTTTTGGAATAGTAACAGCTCTTTGAGAATCTAAGTAAAATCTGGTGCCTAGTTTCAGGTGGAAACATAGGCACCGTTTTGTAAATTTCTGTAATACTTTCTAGAGACTTTTTCAGAATCATCTGCTCATTTATTAATGAGGTATTTCTACCCTTAGTTTTGAAATGACAGTTTTTTCAAAACTCATCTAAGTAAAACACAAAATGAAATGATTTAGTCTTAAGTGAAATTAAATGGCTCACTTCTAGTCAAATGAAATAATTTTGATTGACTCAAAACCTTTACTTTTGTTATTATATACATATATATATATAGATATATATAAATTTCCACTTCAGTTTCTCCCAAATAATTTTTCTTTCCAATTTTTGAGTTTGGCAAGTAATCCCTAAATCTCTATTATTCACCCGGGTCTGTTCTTCAACAGCTCACATCACTCACATTGCTTTATTTGAAATTTCTCACAGGCACTCTCCCACACCACTAACTAATTTGATCCATAATTGCTCTCGGCTTTGGGATTTGCGCTCCTTGGCGGTGCCAAAGCCCTGTTCTGCTGGTCAGGGCTGCACTCTGTTAGCATATTAGCTCATGATTCACAGGCAACCATGAGCTGGGAGATCCGTGTTCAATTCATCTTTATGTGTCAGAGTGAGGGCTAGCAGGGCCAGGCTAGATCTTGATGCAATACATTTCCTAGAAAGGTATTACCTATTATTTTTAGAAATACCAAGGACATTTTGTTGATGTAGCTCAGCATGGATGTCTGAAGGCAGAGATGACCCCATTTAAAGGATTTTAGCTCTCCAACAAGAGTTAGAGATACCACTGCATGGCTGAAAGCATGGCACCAAAACTAACAAAATGTCAGAAAATAGAGGCGCATTGGCAGTGGGATAAAACTCCCACCACAAGACAAGAGTAAAAGCTTTATCCTTATCTCACTACAGCCGAGATCCAGCATCCGATACCCACAGTCACTGAACTGGACTCTCATTTCTCTGGCACCCTCTAATCTATGACGTGGAGCATCAGCTTCCTTTAGTCAAGGAAAAAAGATGGGCTGAAAGACTTAAACAAAAAGAAGAAAAAAATGTCCGAATTCTGAAGAATTTACCTCCCTGCACATCAAATCCCATGGATGGTTCCTGTCCTCCCACCCCCGCGCTCCTCTGGGAATTTTGCCCCAGGCTCGCAGCCCTTGCCCAACACACCACGGTCCCGCACTGCCCAGGCGTGATGCAGCACAAGGCTACGAGGTGCTCAGTCTCTTCAGGATCATTACTGTGCCTAATTCTCCTCATTGCCCTTTACCGTCCTCCCTCTAAATTCCCCTGAGCCCTGCTGTGGCCATTATAGATCTGTGTAGTGGAAACACAAATCCTTTCCACCTTCCTCTCCGAGGTCTCCGAGGTCCCAGGGATGCCATGGACTCGGCAGGCTTGGGATGCTCTCCAGCTACCTTACCCCCAATAAGCAGGAGGAGAAGGTCACAGATGTATCGGGGTAGGGGCTAGCAGAAGGTGGTGCCAAGGACATTTTTTTGTTGTTTTTCCCTTGTTAACTTGTGGGTGGAAAAAAATCAGTAATGGATATATCCACTTGGGGCTAGCAAGGCACATTGGAGTTTCATATTCTCAAAGCTTTTGAAATAGTTGCACCAACCTGCTTTTCTAGCTCACTTTGGGATAAACCAGAAGATATTCTTAGCACTTTGCTGAGACAACGTTTTCCAAAACTTCTCCACCCTGCTATTTTTAACCCAAAGCTCACAAACCATGTCCCCACCTAGAGACTAAATAGTCACTGTAGCTGTAGCTTGAATTTCTATTTGCTGGACTCTGGCCTGGGACACTTCTACTTCAAAGATCTGTGACTTCATCTGAGTCAGGAAGAGCAGAAGAAAATAGAATTATTTCGCTGATTATCTCAATTGACATCTCAAGGGGTAAGGAATCACCTTCTTTCTCATCTTTGCCCAACAGCGGGGTCCTTAATGAGCAACACCTGACTGCAGCAGATGAACAGCCCCATATTCTCTGGTGAGAGCAGGCCCTTATTCGCAATTTGCCTATTTGCATTTTCTTGGGTTTATGACGCCTACACAACTATGACCACCATGGCATGACTGCCCCTGCGAGACATTGCATTTGTGGGATGTTGAGGAGCTTCACTTTGAGGTTTTACCTGCCTCCACCTTGAAACTCGTGTCCAAATTGCTGCTTTAAACAGTGCGTGCAGACCCACGACCAAAGACCCAGCCTGGCCAGGACAGATTTCTCCTGCAGCCCGGCAAGTGTCGGGTGAAGCTGCACAACAACCAGCCTCCCTCCCACAACAGCCTCCCCGTGCACTCACGTCCAGTATCGTGTTACTCTCACAGCTGGGGAGGATTCAGCAATGAATTCTGACCCTCCCTCTGAGCACTGATGAGGAGCAGAGAGGCTCCAAGCCCAACATGGACAAATGTGAGAGAATGGTGCAATGTGTCTGCAATACACTGAGCAGGAACTGGATATCTCCTGAGATACCTTCACCTCCCAACTCCATACCATCTTCCCACAACCACACGACATCACGAATTACTTCTGAGCAACAGGCAACACTACACTGACAAATAAGCTTAGACCAGTGCTTTAAAATTACATGGCTATAGGACAGCCACTGACAATGGAGACACTGGTACTCTGCAGTTTCACACATACAGCTGGCATACGCTGCAGGTGGTTGTAGGAACAACCCAATTCTGCTTCAGTCAAAGGAGCTCCTATGTTTTACAACCACCAAGAATTTAGCCACCAAGAATTTTGCCCCAAAAGCATTATCAGAAAACACAGAGGTGCTTAAACAAATCAAGTCTCTTAGCTGGTTTAAGTTCATCCTTTCCATGAAATGTATCTGGAAGACACTCTCCAGCACTTCACAAAAGTTAATCACCCAAACCCAAACAATCACAGCCCACAAATCCTTTAAACTTTGAGAATTGACTTAATGCTGAACAGCTGCCAGGCTCTCATTCCTTTGCAGCCATGGCAGCAGCTTTGTTATCAATAAATAGGGATTCCTGTTTATGCAACACCCGGTAATGGCAATGGAAATGACTTGGTCAAACGCCTCTGCTTTGGGATCAGGATATGCCCAAAAGGTTGCAGGCAACAAGAAAGTGCTAAGTGCAGCTACAGGACAAGCAAAATGCACATTCAGAATAAACACTAGAGCCGTCCTCTTCCTGAAGCGCGAGGACAGCCAGCACAGCGGCTGCTATAAACGTGTCGACATTGGCTACATATTGCTGTGTTCCAGGACCCAAGACACTCTCTCAATAGGAAATAACTGGGTTATCTTCCAAAACTGTTGGTAAATGAGGACTCTAACAGTGACAATTTCATCAGTACCAAAGCAATCTCCCATTTTAGCCCAATTAGTGCAGCGCTAAATCATCAGCCTAGACCTTGCCTTTTGCAGTTGAAAGAGCCACATCTGCGAGGCTCCTCAGTTGCATGTGGTTTATATTATGCTCTAGCACAATATGTATAAACTAACGCTATTCTACACTTACACAGCACCTCATCTGGAAATCTGAAAGCAATTTATGAATGGTGGGCATCTGTGACATTTTACAGATGGAAATGGTGGCACAGGGGGATTCAGTAATTAGCCCCAGACCCACACAACGTGTCAGCTGTGGAGCAGAGATCATTTATTGTGCAGTAACGTCTCGCGTCCGAACACCCAAACACGCGAGGAGACAAGTCCTCTCCTTGGACTCCCAGAACTGGCCACCAAGAGATGCTGCCCCGCATAGACGGCTCCCACTCTTCTTGTAATGCAAATGCAGCCCAGGACAAGGGTTAATATGCCTGGAAGTTTGTCTGCTTTTTTCCACATCAGTTGATCTAATAAAAAAGATTGATTCTCCCTGCAAAGCTAGCCCCGCTTTAACAAATCATTTGATTTGACGCAAAGGACTATATTCAGATAGTTTAAATTCCACTTTAGTCCCTGAAACTAAGAGTTTCTGATGGATTGAATATGTAGAAACAGTTGCCAATGGGAAACACCAGGCAGAGACACCCACCTTGGGCACAGTTTAAAATTATCCGAGCAGGGCCAGAAGCATCTGCAGATCTCTATACTGTAGCGGTTATGAACCTATGAGGAACATCACAGTGTTCCAGAAAACAGCCAGTCTTTTCTGTACCATACAGAAATACAGCCACAACTCGCATTTCCAAAGCACTTGCACTATGTAAGCATAAAACCACATCACCTTCCTATTGCCACCAGTTGCCTGAGTTGATGCTCCCAAGGTACCAGGATGCAGCTCATTAAAGAGTGGAAAAAGTCCATGAAAAAAAGACTTAAGCAGTTCAGACACTCACATTAGACAAGTTTCAACTTCCTTAGCCTGAAAAGTCCTGAGCAAGTCCCAGTTGCATGAGGGGCAACATCTCCCTGCCTTGCTGTCTGGCCACACTTCCAAAGAGTCTAGCCCACATCCTAAAAATGAGCGGATCACTTGGAGCTAAGAGCAAACCATAGAAGGAAATGTCTTTAAGCACAGGATAACTAGGGAAATCCTAAACTGAATTGCTGATGAGGAGAATTTTTTGCACAGATAAATCCTCCTTCCCTTCCCCTCAAAACAACAAAGCAGCTGATATCTTCCAACCCCCATCATCAAGCTAGCAGAAAAATAAAGCCTAAGTTAGACTTTTGTCTGGACAAAACCTTAAAGGTCCTTCAACAGATGTTAGCAATGGGATAAACTTCATTTTAAATTGATCTAATATATTGTCTCCTCGAAGGTCCCTAATGCACAGGAAGAACCATCACTTTGTACCTGTATGGACACAGAACAAAATAATAATAATAAAAAAAGGCAGCAGAAACAAGACTGCCCTGTAGCCGGGCCAATAACCAGGAATTCAGAGGATGTGGTATAAGTCCTGCCAGCAAAACACCCTCCCATATGCCCCTCCGCATGGCAGATCCAAGAGCACAGAGTGTGAGGACCAGTGTGTTGAAAAGTGTACTCGCATGCTGGGAAAAGTCCCAGTAATGGAGAGATCTAAGCAGAGCATTCTCTACTGTGGAATAGACTATGAAAGAACTAGGATAAAAACAATAACTCCGCTTGCAGAAAGCTAGGGCTGACTTTCCTATTCAGACACGGGCCCTGAGGAGTGGGTCCCACGTGGGTGGCTTGGCACAGCCAGCTGAGCTGTCCCCTCTGCCACACTTGCCTAGTGGCCACTCCAGCTGTGCATGGTACAAATGGTCCCTTCTTCACTGCTGAACTACAGCTAAGGAAGGAAGGAATGGGTACGAAATGCCCAACAGTGGCACGTCCTGTGACACAAGGGCGCAGCGTGCACGAGAGGTCACGGACCTCAGTATTGGTAGGAGCAGGAAGACAGAAGCTCGTCTGGATTTGAGGCTTCATTTGAGTCTATGAGCTCTGTGGATGCTTGTTCTCCTGCTGAGGTTGCATTCGGTACAAAGAGCAAACGGGCTCCCTGCACTGAGGAGCATCAGTGTGAGCCATTCAGCCCTTCCCATCTTTGCTGGTTGGACAGAAACAGCCTTGTTGGGTAACCCGTCTGCTCAGCACATGCACCATTTCTGAAGGCCCTTCCAAAGCTTTTCGTTTCCAACAAAATCTGCACAGGGCCATGAGACGCGAGAGCTCTTCCTTGACTCTTGGGCAAATCTCTGGTGCCCACTGATTAACCATCAGTGGAGATGCATGGTCAGATTTGAAATCTTGGCTGGGCTTTTGCACAGATACCAAAGCTCTCACCAGCTACTCCTACCATCTGCTTGGAGATGCACAGCTCACACGGCAGCATGCCCCAAGAATGCCACCTTTAAAGCTAAGGAACTCAGCCTTCTCCAGGGGAACGTATTCAGAGCCCCAGGATGAAGGTCACAGATGGAAATGCTCAGGCACAACAGGACACCAGGCCCCAGGTTGCCCAAGACTGGGAAGTCTGTCCCCTTACAGGGAAGCCACAATTGCAAACAAGGCCATGGTCACCTTTCCTCCAAGATGCCTCTTGGGAGGCTTCCTTGACATCATACCTGATAAAGACAGATGGGGAGCATCACCCTTATTATACAGGATAGGAACAACGCATATGGAGGGTGGATTGTAACTGCTGGGAGGACACAAGAACACTCACCCTGGGTCACCCCAAGGGCCGTCGGAGCCCAGGGTCCCCTCCCAAGCAGCAGCCCAAGCAGAGAGCCAGGGAAGACCCACAGCAGCACCAGCATGTGGTCTTTGCCACTCAGGACATTTCCCAAAGCTGAGAGAAGCAGAGAGCTTGCATCCAGCCTCCCTTCTTCCCCCATTTCTGGGGAAAATCGAGGCAAAGAAGGCAGAGACTCACAGTCAGCCCACCCTGTGAAGCCCCTGCAGCCCTGCGAAGCCGGGTGCCCCAGCAGCCGCTGCCCTGTTGTGATTTTTAACGTGCCACTAACAGTCCAGCCTGGGATAGTAACGGTGCTGCCAGCCAGATGAACCTGCCGAGGTGGGCAATTATCACCAGGGACGTGTCAAATCCTTCCCTCGCTCAGCACCGCTTCCACGACGGCAACATGTCCTCAGCTTGCGGAGTTAAACTGGGGTGGGAATGACAGCGCTCGCAGCTCTGGTGCCTGCTGCCCAGCGCTTCCCCCTTCCCACCCGCACGCAGACACATGGGCCCAAGCGCACACACTCCCGCTTCCCAAGTGCTGAAATGCACCTGTAAAAGCTTTATTGGAAACGATGCTTCCAAAAAATACAACCGCAGAGAAACCTAATGAATGAAACAGACTGCGCCACTCTGCAACAAGCAGGGGTTTTTGAAACAGCAGTCACTGTCTGAAGAGTATGGTGACATCTGTCCCCGCTTCCAAGCAGGAGCACCAGAGCCACCGTTATTGTGAAGGTGCCAGAGCACTGGAACAGGCTGCCCAGAGAGGTTGTGGAGTCTCCTTCTCTGGAGATCTTCAAACCCGCTTGGACGCAGTCCTGTGCCACGTGCTCTAGGTGACCCTGCGTGTGCAGGGGGTTGGACTGGATGATCTCTAGAGGTCCCTTCCAACCTTAAGCATTCTATGATTCTATGATTATGGCCAAGCCACTGCAAGAACCCAAGACCAGCAGCTACTGCCTATGCTAAAAAAAAATCCAAGTTTGTGAGAGAAAAGAAGGGAAGAAATCAAGCAGGGAGGAGAAAGGGCTTTAGGAGCATGGCTGGAAGCATCTCCTAGTGCTCAGCAAGCTGGAGACTGCTTTGGGAACCAGGTTTGCCCCGCTTGTGAGCTGGACCATTACTTTGTTTCTGGAAGTCGTTGGAGCTCCATGCATAAGAGCAGCGATTCCAGGCACTGCTGTCAACTGCTCTGCGCTCTGTGCAGACTAATTATTTAAGCCTGTGAACCACAAAGCACTTTCATCTGGAAAGCACAATAAATGATGAAACCAGTATGGATGTTTTCTTGCATAGAAGGGTAAAAAACAAGGGAGAGAAAAACGCTAAACAAGCTGAAGAAATAAGTGTCTTGGTATCAAAACCCACAACCCTGATGGATGAGGGGAATGCTGAAGTGATGTATATTGGTCCTGATCAGAATACATGCAACCATCTTGTACTCTCTAACTACAAACAACTGTCACAAGATTTTATAGAGTGTGTTGCACCAGTGCCTCGAAACATCTTATTAAAAAACCAACAAACAAATCAGATAATTGCTTTGAATGTGGTTTTTGTTAGTGTGGGATCCTATATGGTTCAGTGCATGTTGTTATAGAGCTAAACGGCAGTCTTGCTGGTTGCCCTATTCCTGATCTTCATTGGGAGACCACCAGGAGTCACAAAACTCCCTGTTTTTGCTACTGCCGACACACGATTGAATAAGGATTGGGCTATATCTCTAGCATCTTCCCCACTACTCCAAGACAGCAGCCAGGAGAACTTCCCGCCTTTGTCTTCTCCAAGGAGCAGAGCAAAGCCCAGTTTTCCAGGGTGGCTATTAGCCCAAAGGAGGCATCACAGGCTCTTCCATCACTTCTCCTGGAGCACAGCACATCCTTCCACTTCAAGGAAAGCCACAGTGGATGTACAAGGAGTGCAGCCAGGCAAGGGTTGAACATCACTTGTGGATGCTGCTAGAGCTCTACCAAACAGTTGTATCAGTGCAGCTCAATGCGTCGTGGCTGTACTCCACGAAAGATAAAGACTGGTGAGGAAAAGGAAATTAATCTAGTCTTACAAGTGCCTAAGTCAAGTATCAGGACTTGTCACAAGACCAACCTACTCCATCCTGCATGAGATTTCTGTGGAAGGGTGGTCACAAAGAGTGGGTATTGAGATATAACTCACCACCACTGCTCTGCAGAAGGTCTGTCATCAGAGCAGATGACTAGCAAGCCATAACAAAATTCTCAGAATTACATAGCTCTACACTGTTAACTGAAAATATAACAACCACTACACAATAATTTATCTTTGATTATTCCACCATTAAGAGCAACTACAAAGCACCAAGCTTCTGCTTTTACTTGGAGGCGCAGATAAAGATTTCAGTTTAGTCCTTTCCGGTTAAAATTAGATCAATGTTTTATGCCTCCTGTAAGAACTGCAGAGTCAGCAGAAATAGTAAGGGCCGAATCAAGAGGGAGCCTGTTAGTAGCTCAAGATCCATCCAGAATCAAAGCACAGCACACACTGCAGCACCAGTGCCAGGCCTAGATCTGCGACATCAAACGATGCTTCAAGTGTCTTTTCTGTAACAGCAACAAGAAAGAGAAAACTAAACCATAAGAATTGTAAAAGAAAGGGCAATCAGAGGTAGAAATATATTCCACAGCACCACTCAGGGATTCTGTTTCTGGATGGCTGCCTAAAACTCTGCATCCGCCTTGTGCTGGCTCAAGCCCCAGCTGCTCTTGGCAGGTGAGATAGAAAATTGGTTATAAAATGAGCCCTATATTTTATAAGTTTCATAACATTTTTCTTTTAAATGGAATATGAGGTATTCTCAGGGATCCTGTGCCAGAGAGTAATGTGGTCTAACTTGGAAACAGAGTTACCACCTGTTCATGGCAACTACTCTTTAATCTTCATTGCTATTTTATGAGCTGATCAACACTTTTTTATTAGCTGACAATTAGCTTAGGTTGATTTAATTAAACAGAACTGATTACAATTCCTCTTTTTCCCAAGGCAAACTTCCTGCAAGACTAGGGGTCCAAACATCTTGGCCTCTGCATCCATAAAGCTCTATTGCACGTCTTTTTGTCAGAAATGGTCCCACGTGTCAAGTCAGGTAAACACATGTCGGGGGACCCAGAGACGCTCTATGTGCCAGTTAAAAGGAGAAAAACAAACTGTAGCACCTGGCCAGACCCAGAGGTGACAGTGACATCAGGTAGCACTGCTACAGCTTCACTAGTTCAAGAAGTTGCCACTTCTGCTTTTAGAAGGAGTCTGTAGGAACACACACACACGGATGACCAGACTTGGAAACAGATGCACTGAAAAACAAGCCAAACCCCCTAAATGTTATTATTTTTTTAGTTACATCAACTCCCTAAACCGAGTAGCTGCAGAAATGCTTGGGTAAGTGTGATAGAAAGGGCAGTGTAGGGGCGAGAGGGAGAGCAGGCGAAGGGGAAAATTTTAAGTAGACACTGTCACTGAAAAGTGGCTCATTTAAACAAATGTAAATAAAATATATATATATGCTGCATCTGTCTGCAAATGACAGACAGCAATGCTGTAATTAATATTTAAAAGTTGAAGCTGATGACAAAGATCTGTTGACATCAACAGGCCAAGAGATGTCATCTGCAGTTTGAACAGATGCCTCTAAAATAGATGTTGCACATGGAGTGAGGAAAACCTTTTTAAGGGTTTGTGAACACATAGACTCAGGCATCAGCATGAGTCTATGTGTTCACAAACCTAAAGTACCATTTAGGCTAAAAGTACCACGTTTCTGCAAGACTGTTTTACAGTGCAGAAGACAGCACAGTGAAGATGTACAAACTAGATTTAATATGCCCGTGGGCTTGTTTTTATTTGTTACAGTTTTCTATTTTTCTTTTTGGGCTTTTTTTTGGCTTTCTTAAAGCTGTATCAAGGAGGGAGTCCCACCTGGGCAAACTTCTCAAGATAAGCCTGTGCTCAGTATCACACCCATAGGAATGGTCTTTAACTGGGATGCAGATATTTGTCAGACTGAGAGGAAATAGTGGTCATCCAGGCAGGTTGTACAGATATTTATGTTCGACTCACTTTGAAGATGTCTAAACAACAACCAGCTTTAGTATTTGTCTATTTAAGGATGAACTTTCTCATGTCAAGATTTGCCAAGCCCCACTTTGCAACAAGACAGACTCAGGAGTTTATCGTACCTGCAGAGCTTGCAGCAGAGGTTGTGGCAATGACTCAGCCCTAGAGAACGGATAAAAATGGCTGCAACAGTAGTAGCCATTGGGGTGCAGTTAAGTATAGACAACACTGCAGTCAAGGGGTCATTCTTCAAGATACAAGGTGCCTTCGATGCTTAGAGAGCCTTGAAAATCCAAATAGCCCCATTAGTTATGACTCCTTGGCAACAAGGGTGCTAATAATTCTAACTAATTGGCATGGAAGCTTACCCTGATTGCAAATTTGACAATTAGAAAAATCCAATTTTGGAATTCCAAGGAGGCCAGAAACATAATTAGGTTCCACATTTTAACACTCTCCTTATCGATGGCTCTTCCAAGAGCTTTGTTTGGAAATGAATGGCGCCATATTGGTGAAACAGCCTGGAGAAAACCCAGAAATTAAATTGAAAGTTTAAACAATGCAGCTGTATTTTATCATCCTGTACTGTCAAGCTTTAACGAAAATAGCTCCTAAACAGAGCCACATGTTTTGCCTGTTGCCCAAAAACAGAAGGTGAATTTTAAAACCCTTTCCTAAACTGCAGCATGCCAAGATTTTTCTGCTAGAAGTTATTATTAGGATGCTAAAGTATTTCATACAAGTCTTGACAATGGTTTTGCATGGTTTCTGTAAAAGCAGCTTCTTTTTTTTTAAATTGGGGATGACTTAGATGAGTGACATTGCAAAAAATGACACTTCTGTTGTTTATTTCTTTTTGTTTCACATACATATGGTACCAAGAATATCATAAAAAAAATCATAATAATCAGTGCTGCAACTGATACATGGAGCATAAGCAGGGCTGCCCTGTCCTAGGTATCATCAATAACAGTGATTTCTAACCTCAGATCCTGGACACAGATCAAATGTGGGTGTATCCTGGGAAAACTGCACTCAACTGCTCCTTTGAGAGCAGCTCTTGCCTTTGAGGATTAAGATATCTTTTTTTTTAAAAAAAAGGCATTGCTAGTTACAGCACTCTAAGAACCAGATCTTTCATAATGAGCAAATGGAGGAAGATACAAGATACAGAAATTGCAGAGCTGGACTTAGTCTTTAATAGCCCAGGCTGAATTTGCCCAGCTAGAAAACTGGGGGGAAAAAACTCTTTTTTGGGGGGCTTGTCGTCTGTTCAAACAGCCTAGAGGATTTTAGGGGGATGTTGGGGGGAAAAAACTCTTTTTTGGGGGGGCTTGTTCAAATAGCCTAGAGGATTTTAGGGGGATGCAAGTCATACAAAAAGGGATTCTACTGGCTTTTATTCACTAGAGTCTTTAGCATTGCAAGATTCACCTCTATGTTGTGCAAAAATCTACTGAAAAACTAACAGCGTATTAAGTCCTACCAGGACTTTCTATAAAAGTTGAAGCACACAATTCCAGTTTTGAATCCCCATAATCCCAGAACTAGAACAAATCCCGGAACCAGCAAAGAACCGAGGGGTTGGTGCAGCGGCCCTTGGATAAACACGTCCATGAGGTCCCCAGAAACAGAGGGCAGGCTCAAACTTCTGACAAGGTCTGCAACCTGGAGGATGTTCTACCTTCCCTTGCAAACAGGCTTCCCACTAGCCCAAGAAACAACCTAATTGAGAGTTCCTGTGCAACACGAAGGGCAGACTTGGGAGAGCAGGGGTTGATACATACAAAGCCAGGCAGTCACACTGATCAGCTTCAGGGAGACAAATCCCTGTCTTTACGTTGTAGGTTCCTCAGATAAACGTGGATGTGGTACATCCTTTGCTAGAAAATATTGGGTATGTTAACAGAGGGCATACATGGTTTTGGGGCAGACCATGAGAAATGCTCTTTCGACTCAGATTTTTACCCAATATATCATTGAATTACAAATTCTTGTAGTTCTTTAAACGAAACCTATAAACATTAGGACCAGTAGGTGGCTTTTAATGAGGCTGCTACTCCTATTTAGCTGTCACTGTCCAGGATCTCAGCATTTCCTCTCTGGGTGAGCAGACTGACTAGTAGAAGCAAGACAAATGCCAGCCAAACAGCTTAAATGCTGTAGCCTTGTATTTGTGTACTAAAGGATGCCACACTTTACAGTCCAGGGCTTTGCTAGGTGTCTAAAAAATGGGCTAAGAGGAAGCACCTACCTGTGCTGAGCTGTGGTACGTTTTCTCTAAAGTCTTTTCATGGCTAATGAATATCCAGCAATGCCTGATAAAAACTGTGTCTGCTACTGATCAAGGGCTAGTTGCTTTGTATCACACTTGAATCTAAACAGGAAGAAATGTCCAAGAAGATGTATTGTCTAAGTTCAATGTTTTATCAAAACCATATGAGCACACATAACCCAAGGTCCTGATCAAAAGCCAAAACATACAAGCAGAAAACTGCAAGTGGGTAAAATGTGACACTTACTTACATAAAAAAAGGGCTGGAGGGGGAACTACCTTAATGCCAAAAATAAAGGCATTTTTACCATGATGGTAGAGCATATCTGGAGCACCTCTGCCTCCTGAAACAGGACATAGCAGTTACCTTAGACCTTCATCTTGCCAAAGTGTTGAATGGAAACCCTAGCTCAGACCAGCTCGGGATGATGTGCTCTAGCACCTTTCCTGACACTCATTCATTGACACACAGCTATGCACACATGCACATACCCTTGTGTGCGAGCTGCAGGAAAACCACTGCCTTCAGATGCTCAGATATCTTTCAACCTAATGCTTGCTCCTCTTCCTCTTGTCCTGTTTCAGTCTAAGTGTCTTTGGTTTTCACTGCAAATAATTTCATCAAGAGTGGAGAGAGGGGACTCTGTTCAAGCTGGAACGTGCTTGGCTTCACTCATTCAAAGCCCTAGCTTCTTCTACAGTCTCATTTGCTTCTGGCCACTACAGCTGTGCTCACTGAACCCCCATAACTCCCAGAACAGCCAACTCAAAGTACCAGTTGGCTTGTGAACTTCACATACCTGCCACACACACTTAAGGAAAGACAGTCTAAACCATATGTGACAACAACAAGAAGGTAATATAGGTCACTAACCATCACCAAGCTATACAAGCACATTTTAGGTGCTAAATTATTGTTTTCAACTAGCTTCTAGAAAGAAAGCAGATTGAGTTTGTTATATTCCTGGTCAGGTACAATCCCCCTCTGCGCATCTTATGGCAGAACAACAAGGAATGTCTCCAAATCATAACAAGTTCCAACCTCGCAACACCCACAGGGCTCTCCCACCAGCTGCTATCTAGCCCTCTAGAACTACTTTCATTCTGCACCCTGAAAACCAGTGGCAGAAGAGGCCTGCTAGTCCCCAGTTGCCTGTCCAGTGAAGGTGAAAATGTTTCATGGAAAAGGCACCAAAATGAGAGGGGGCCACAAGCATCACTGTGCCCAAAATGGCTGTAATTCCATCAAAAACATATCTACTATGTTGCTTAAAATGCTCTATAATGCTACATTAAAATCAGTACACAGGACACCATCAAAAGATGCACAGAACACCTAAGAGATTTATTTTCCTGCTTTGCTGCTCCTCGGCTATCACAGACTTGAAGACTTTCACGGTGGTTTCCAAGTGAAGGAGAAATCACCACACGGAACCTGGGGAAGCAATCAGCAATGAGGACCTCTTGTTAAGGAAGTTCTCCAAAACCCAGCACTGAGTTGAAACAAGCAAATCCATCCCAGTTTCAACGACAGCACGGCAATCAGACTCCAAACACCACCTCCAACCTGGAACATCACACCATGAATCCCTCACTCCATATTGCAGACTTCTCCTCCAGTCTTTTGGGACAGTGGGTCCAACAGTCCCATGTCTTGAAAGGGGTCCTCACTGCCAGCAGCAACACGCTGCCTCTTGCTAAAGAGATTTACCTGGAGAAACATGGTAAGAATATGCAGACCTCAAGGAAGGTACTGGGCTGATCAAGAAACACCAGCTGGATAGCCCTGCTCTTAGTTCTTGTTCCTTGCACAGGACACATTCCACCCAACCTCTCCATGCAGCAGTTCTTCATGGTCTATATTATTCACACGCTACAAACCTGAGCTTTTGGGTTGCCATCTGGCAGGTCCTGCTCTAAGAGAGTTTCTGCAGAGCTCAGCAGTACAGGACCCTGGCCTGATTGGTCTTTAGGTGCTACTGAAGTACTGCTATTAAATAACAGATCACTGTTTTACTTGCAAAGCCAATTGGTGCATAAGCAAAGTATGGGTTGTGTTTGTCTTTAAATTCAAAAACATAAAGGTTTATTTAAAACCCAACAGATGGCCTAGATAGGATAGGACCGTCAAGAGCATTTTTGGAGAATGTTGATAACCAAATCATTTGAGGCCTGCAACATAACACATAAACTGAGAAACGCTAGTGTTGAGCAGATTATCCAATACACATAAGACCAGCAAGACTAATGAGAACAGCAGGACAGGGGGCAGAAGGAGCCTATCTGTAGAGTTCAGACTCTACATCCTAAAACTCTTTAATTTCAGTTACTATGAAATTCCATGGCTTCTCTGATAACATCTAGAAGGCAAACATTACCACAGCACAATCTCCAAGGAAGCAAATTTCAAAATTGAAGTGACCTTTGAAATATTTGCCTCCGTCACATTTGCCAAGAAACTTGGGGCAGTTTCATCTTTCATCAATGCTGGTTCCCAACTTTTGGCAATGAGCACACACTCTAGGTTGATATTATTAGTGGTAGTATTTTAAATCAGTGGCTTAGAATCCATTTGTGTCCTTTGGTATTGCAAGAATTTGAAAGAAAAAAAGAAAAAAAAAGAAAGAACAAACAAAAAAGTACCCTCAACTCCGAAATCAGACCTAGCTAGCCAGTGTGCCTGGATTCAATCTACAACTCCTCCGAAATCACCAGCTAGTGGAAGATTAACTCAAATTTATAAGATGGGAATGCAGATGGATTTCTCATTCTCCTTACCGGAGGGTAAATTACATTTTTTAATCTCTGAAACTTGGTCGATGTTTCAGTCATTCAGGGGCTGCAAGGCAGCTGCCCAGTCACTTCCTGTTTACACTTGGACGCGACGGATTGCTCCATTTACATTAGCTTTATGTTTAAGATAATTTGCCTTCAAGTCTAGCTCACTCTCTGGAAGTAGGCAGAAGAATTCTCTGCCTTGGTATTAATGCTGGCCCTGCTTTTCAAAAGTGAAGGCACTCTTTCTGAAAAAAAAAAATTACTGAGTACTACAGTTCCTTCGGGACACAGACAATCCCTACATGTCCTTGGACATACAGATTTAATGCCAGATGTTCATGTAATATTTCATTTTGCCAATTTCCCTCACTGGTTTTCAATTAACAAGTTAATTATATTTAGCTCCAGCCAGGACATGGGGCACCCTGAGCACACTGCAAAAAATTTAAGAAGGAAAGTTGAACCATGAAGTCACAGGTTGTACAGATCACATTGGCAGGGACCTGAAGGCATCTTATCCAGAACACTGTTAGTGACAACCCAACTCCCCACTAAAGGGCCAAGGTGACCTCAGATTTAGGCAAACCACAAAATGCTGTCCAAGCTATAAGCACTTGGCTAGCAAAATGTAATGCACCCCTCTCCCAGAGAACTTGGCCTTGCCTAGAGTAGTCCAGCTGTTTCATTTAGTGAATCAAAGTCTCAATGCATAGGCAAAGGAAATGCTTGATTTTAGATTCATTCATGCACAAGGGGATTTTCTTTGATAATCCCATTCATCATTACAGAAGCTAAACGTGTGAACAATGATTCCCTAATTTCCCCCAGGGAGAGCTAAGAGTCTCAAATTCAACAGGCCATACAGGGGGTTGCATCTGCATATCTTAGAAATATGATTAAGTGCCTTAACTAGAAGAGATTGCTTTTCCTTTCTTCCTTTTTAATGTACAGCTCAGAGTTAAGAATATAGCAAAGTGACAAAGTGCCTGAAAACAGCCAACAACCCATCAAAAGACATGGGAAATTTCATCTTTAATTTCTTCAAGCTACTTGCTTGTATGGCTAACAATGAATTTCACATCCTGTCTCTCCCATATCTTATCCCAAAAAGTTGAGGAGAAAAGGTCAAACTTCCCTCCCAGAGCTCAGGCTGTCTTAGCCATGACATAACCACACAAAAGGGCAGCAAATGCACTGACACCTCAAAGATGGACCAGTGCCAAGTTACACCAAGGCAGGATCCAGCCCCTTCTACCATCAGCTCAGCAGACAAGTCTCCCATGGTGAACACAGAAACATAAAGGTTTATGTTAACAGAGTTAATGATGTCATGGCTAGTAACTCTTCCCTCCTGACTCTCAGTTATTTCCCCATGTTTTTCACAGGTCACAAATTGTACATTCTACTAACTGGCGGTGGTAACTGTATGGGCTTTTTTTTTTTCTCTTTTCTTTCTCCTTCCTACTTTCTTCTCTTCCTGTAAAGACCTTCAGGTATACAGAAAAAATATACCAATTGTGACTATGTACAAAATGGCCTTCAATCAAACTACTGTGAAGCTTCTAATTGCAAAATGACAGGAGTCTACAGCACCGTGTGCCGGGGAACACCCCAGCATTCTGCAGCTTCTGAGCCACAGCTTTGCCCAAAGCCTTTTCAGACATTCAAGAGCAACAACTTACAGTGCTGAGTTCACATAAAAAAGCATGAAAATCAGGGTTCTGATAAGAAAGAATGTGAAAGATCAAACTGAAAATCTGCATTCATTTTTTTTAGGTGACTGAATTTCAGTAAGCTCCATCAAGCCTAGAAGAGAGACAATCAAAAGCTCAAATTCTGCCAAGAACTCAGAAGTTATGCTGTTCTGACTTAGTTTTAGTAGGACATTTAGATCAAAGAACAAGATACCTGAATTTCCCTCTCACTGCTTACACTAATGAAGTACCACTTAATGCAATATACTGTTTTCATCTTTATGTTCTAAAGAAAGTGAAGCAACACTGAAATAAGATTCTTACGGCGAGGCTACTTGGCTATATTACATGTCTAAAATATGTCATAGTATAGATTTAACATATGGGTCACTCGAACAGTGTAAATTGGGACTAGCTTCACCAAAGCCAACAGAATTACACTGCCATATAGTCGGCGTGAGATGAGAAATGGGCCTGCTGCCTTCATACTTCAGCTGTCTGACTGGAACATTGGATTATGTAATGGAGAAGGTTCATTTTAAGAGCAGAAGAGATGAGAAGGAAAAGCAATGTAATAGCATGCAAAAGTATTCAAATTTCCTGACTTTGAACTCATTGTCTACTTTCTTGAGCCCTAGAGGTTACTTCAGAAACTTCTTGAGATGCTGGAGCTGGAGACAGTCTGTTTTCTCATCCTTTTGAAAGGAGTCAGATCAATGGTTCGGTCTCCATCAGCCCCACGGGAACTGCTATTGATGCCTCACTCCTTTCCTTCACTACTTCTCCTTAGCTAAAGAGCCTACAGCACGTAGCTTAATTCCTGTTGCAGGAAGAAGTTAATGCTGAATCTGGAGAAGCCAGGGAAGTATCAAGAGATTTTCAACAGCTGATGGCTGCTCCGGAGGAAAATCCAGCTGCTCCTTTCCATGCTGTGACCTGTTAAAGCTGGAACAGCAAATTTCCAAACCAGTCTGTAGCTGTGCTTGGAACAATGAAGCCTAAATAAATTAAATTCTTATCTTGGAAAAGCTTATGAGTGTCTCACTTTGTATGCAAGCTTTTCAGGAAATGGGGGAGGGGAAACCTTCCAAAAATTATGTATTAGACTCGTGTATTCTTTCGGTGGTCAGAGAAACAGGAAAAAAAACATGAGTAAGAGAATAGCAAAACCTGATAGAACTTGTCTGATAGAACAAGTAATGCTATCTATAGGGGATCAATAAAAGTTCTTCAGATTCTGGCATTTGCCCTTTGTTAAAGGTAAGAGGAATTCGGCTACATACAGAGTGGTATGGGCTTCCTTCTGAGTTCAATCAGCAATTCCCATGAAGGAAAAAAAAATAAAAAAAGCAATAAAAGCAATGAAGAGTAATTAGTTCTGGTAATAACAGTGCACAGCCTGCATACATGGTCTCAAAATGAGACATGCACAGAGAAATGCCAAGTTCCCACTCCAAAGCTTATATTCTCCAAAGACAAGTGGACTGTCTGGAAAGAAAAAGGCAGGACAGGGACATCACTGCTGCAGGAGCTCTTGCCTTTTCCTTTGAAAGGATGCAACTTCCAAACAACCTCCTCAAGGCTGATGCCTTGAAGACCTTTCAAATTATTTTACGTGGACACTGACCGGTAGCAAAGCTCCAGTGTGTGCTAGAAGGGCAAGGAAGCGCAAACATTAAAGAAGGTTGCAGTAACATTTGTCAGCTATGCTGCTTGAACAAGGATATCAAAGCAGCAAAAACCCCAAGCAGAACTTTAGGGGCTACTGAAAACAGCTTAAAATACAGTTTTTGGGAAGCTATCTTGCTGCAGACCAGAGCAAGACCCTAGTTCCACCTCTGCTTTTACCTGAGGGTAAACTGCACCCCAATGAACACGAAGTGCAAGACAGATAGACAAAGAGCAGGTATGAAATGAAACAAATGTCTACCGAATTCAGTCATTCCCCAAAGGGAGGAAAAGCTAATCACAAAACCCAAAGAGCAGGCAACCACATTTAAAAGTAACGATGCAAATCATCCTTGAAAACATAAAAACTAGATCTTTGCCTGTCCTTACATTCTGATTATTTTAGTTTGACCTCTATGTCACCTAAGAAAAGAAATCCTTGCTATCATAAAACCATACAGCTGCAAATACCTGTATTGTATTTATCTAATGGTTTTGGAACATGTTTCTCACAATAACTCTGTTAAATAACCAAAGATTCTCAGGAAAAAGAAAGATCAGCAATTACAATGAAAAATTCTGAGTTCCAGACTAAGTTTTCAGATGAAAACCATCAAGAACTTGGTCAGAAAAAAAAGCAGACCAGTAACTTTTTAATTTAGACTAAATAGCAGTTCTCTCTCTTAAAAAAGTCAAAAGCAAATGTTTAACCTTCCTCCCTAGCACTAATTTTATTAATACTGTCAGCAGTTCTCAGTATCACAATATAAGGCAGTGAGTCAGGCAGCAAATCAATCCGCTTGCCAAATCTCCAGGGAGAAAGAAACAACAGAGGAAGGAGGCCAGAGAGATCCCTGATAACAGATATTTAGTCTCTACGTGGGACAAATACTTTGCTACTTCCTCAAACTCCTTTTGCTCTGCTGCACCCAGTTAGCCATGGTTTGACTGTCTAAATACAGCGATGGAGATTACACTGTCTGGAGTTTTCTATGGGAAGAATCCCTGCCTTCCGCTCTCGTGAGTGGATTGTCTGTGGTCTCGCAGAACACACGGCCCTTAAAACAAAGTAGTGTTAATGAAAAATGAAAATGCAGAAAAATCTGGGGCGTGCTGGGCACTGAACAGCTGATAGACACACGTGCGTTTTCTTGCCAGTGTTACTCTCCCTGCTCGGTTCTGCTCCGCTAAGGGCCTAAGAAACGGCATGGCTGCACGTGGAGCCTGGATTTCATCCTCAGGTGGGAAGGGGATCCATGTGCAATCTGCACTGACCCTTCTTCCCAAACGAGGCCAGATCGCTATCGCCTTGGCCGCGTGCCATGCGCCGCGCTTTGGTTCCGCGCTCTGAGGTAATTATCCGCCGAGCTTACACAGAAATCAATGGCTAAACCTCCCAGCTGTCAGCCCGGGCTTCCCGTCGCCTCAGCCAGGAAGAGAGTCAAAGAGAAATTCCAGATTCTAAATATAAATTAAGAGGGGTTATGACTTTTTACTCATTTTTCTTTAGAGGGAGAAGGAAAAGGTGAAAAGGGGGTGCTTCTTGATGGGACAAGCCTTAGCCCCTCAAGATGGCTGAGAATTTTGATCAGATTATCCCGTTCCTTTATGC
Organism: Tinamus guttatus; assembly: GCF_000705375.1. The sequence goes on along the minus strand of NW_010577085.1, from coordinate 172,180 downwards.
TCACATTCAAAGGGAAACTGCAGAGAGCAGAGACAGGAGCAGAGCTCCCACCAGCACAGGACAGCAACTCCTCTGGTAAAAGCATTTGGGCCTCTCGGAGAAAGTTAATATGTTTTACACCAGTTACTGTGTTAAAGTGATATAGTACAAAGAATCCAGTAAACCCAAACACTAAGTGCAAAATTATAGGTAGGATATCCATGGATTCATGAGGTTATTTCTTAGCTGTGCCTCCAGCACCTATAAGACAAGGGCTTTCCCTTGCCATGCCTGGGCTGCCTTCCATCCCAAGGATCCTCTTCCCTTCTCCCCCGGTTCTTTTTTACTTTCTTTCCAGAGGTAGAAAATGTTCATATAGACTCACCCTGCTGGCAGGCTTTTCCCAGGGATCATCAAAGTAATACTTAGAGTTGAAAATCAAACAAACAAACAAACAAACAAACAAAAAGCCAACATATTTGGAAAGTTTTACAATGTGCTACTCATAAGCGCACCACAGGGAAAAAAAACTCCAGAAATCACCTTGATTAAAGAGTAACTAAATTTCTCATTATTTGAACCTGAGTATCCTTACCTGAGGACACTTTCAGAGCCAATCACTGGAGCCCTATAGATCTATAATCTTTGAGAAGAGCTGGAGGACAACATGGGAGCAGGAGCCTGGGAGAAGGGGAAGCGCGATGCTCATCTCTCAAATGGGAAAACAGGGAAGCCAGCCATTTTTACAGCAGTACCCAGAAAAATACAGCAATAAATTATAAGACTATTTATAAGCACCTAAAAGGCTGAAAAAAAACACTTAACAGTCAATATAAATCTGTCAAGAACAAATCTTTTCAAACTAATCTAATTTCCTTTGGCGATAAGGTAGAAGAAAAAATGCAGTTTGAACAGATCACGATTTGATATGCCTTTAACTCTATTTTTTGCAATATTCTCACAAGCTAGCTACAGAGACGTAGCCCACATAGTTAAGTTGCAGCTACCCCAGCTAGAAAGAGAGGCACATTAGGAGCCCAACTCGAATGCCTCTCTGTAAACGCACAGAATAAACAAGGGGAACTGGAGATGCGTGTGTGTTTGCAGGGCCATGATCTCACCGCAAATACTGAGACATGGTGGGACAGCTCTCATGCCTGGAACGTGGCCATGGGTGGCTTTAGGCTTTTCAGGAAGGACAGGCCAGGAGGGACAGGTGGTGGCGTTGCTCTTTACGTGAGAGAGCTACTGGAATGCATGGAGCTCAGCACAGGGGAGGATGGAGCACGAGTCAAGAGCCTGTGGATGAGGATTAAAGGGCAGGCCAACAGGGATGACACCGTCATGGGAGTTTACTACAGGCCTCCTGACCAGGAAGAGGAAGTGGATGAGGCCTTCTACGGGCAGCTGCAAGAAGCCTCCCAATCCCAGGTCCTGGTCCTTATGGAGAACTTTAACCACCCTGATGTCTACTGGGATAGTCACACAACTAGGAACAGACAGTCCAGGAGGTTCCTGCAGAACATTGCAGATAACTTCTTGAATCAGTTGGTTGATGAGCCAACAAGACCTGACCCTAACAAACAGAGATGGTCTAGTTGGAAATGTGAGAGTTGGGGGCAGTCTTGGCTACGGCGAACATGAGATGTTGGAATTCACAATTGTGCAATGAGGAAGCTGGGCAAGAAGTAGGATTTCAACCCAGGACTTCAACAGAGCTAACTTTAACCTCTTCAGGGACCTGCCTGGAGGAATCCCCTGGGCCAGGATCCCATAAGGAAAGGGGGTCTGGAAGGGTTGGCTAATATTGAAGCATCACTTTCTCCAGGAGCTCAGGGGGGGGTGTATTCCTATAAGAAAGAAGTCCAGCAAGTGGGGCAGGAGACCTGCGTGGATGGGCAAGGAGCTGTTGGGTAAACTTAATGAGAAAATGAGCATAATTCCATATATGAGCATATTCCACGTAATGTGGAAGAAGGGCCAGGCCACACGGGAAGAATATAGGAACATTGTCAGAGAAAGTAAGGATGCAACGACGAAGGCCGAGGCCTGTTTGGAATTAGAGTTAGTGAGAGATGTTGGGGCAACAGATAGGGCTTCTATAAGTAGATCAGCAGCAAGAGGAAGACTGGGTAAAACGTTAGTTCCCTGCTGAATGGGATGGGTGCCTTGGTGGCGGAGGATGCAGAGAAGGCAGAGTTACAAAATGCCGCCTTCGCTTCTATCTTTACTGCTAAGGCCAGTCCCCATGAACTACAGAGCCTGGAGCCAAGGGAGATAACTAGGAGAGAGGAAGACCTTCCACTGGTCGAGGAGGATTGGGTTAGGGACTATCTAGGCAAACTGGACACCCATAAATCTATGGGCCCAGATGGGATGCACCAAAGAGTGCTGAGGGAACTGGCGGGGGTTATTGCTCCGCCGCTCTCCATCGTCTTTGAGAGGTCATGGAGAGCAGTGAGGTGCCAGAGGACTGGAAGAAACCAGCGTCACTCCAGTCTTCAAAAAGGGCAAGAGGGAAGACCCGGGAAACTCCAGGCCTGTCAGTCTGCCCTCCATCCCTGAAAAGCTGATTGAGCAGCTCATCCTGGAGAACATCTCTACGTATGTCAAGCAAAACCATTCTGTGATTCTGTGAGCCAGTGTCTGCGTGAATCTACTAAAGGAGATGTATGCAAGGCAAATAGAAAAATCACTCAGCAACTACCCAAGTTTTACTGCCAAAGTAAAAGGAGGTACTGAAAGGGGCTCCACAGTGTTCTCCTCCATGTTTTAGCTACCATGAAGTTGGGAAATAAATTCTAAAAAAACTTGTAATATTAGATTAATTCATAGCAGAGTAATGATACAGCATTAATGTTTGCATTGACAAACAAGTCCCATAAGAAAGGATGGATCAGTAAGATCCATAATAGTGTGAGGCAAAAATGCAGATTTTTAAAACCATGGTAGGTTTAAGCTTATGCCTAAGGACGCTTCCTATTTGCATACTACAGACACATGAGATGCTGAGTGTATTGAAGGATGAGAACAAAATCCAGAACAATATTAACAAATTATGGAAGTAGCCTAAAAAACAACAAAGTTTAAAATGAGTGAACAATGCAGCCTGCAGAGGAATAATTAAATGCATGTTTAAGGAACCAAGAATATCCAGGTAGACAGTGAACTGGCAGAAAAGGGCCTCACATGAGAGTGGATAAGAAGTTAAACGTGAGGTAGGAAAAATGAAACGAGGCCATCAGAAACCACCTGGGAGCAGAAATGAGAGATTCTGCTGCCCTGAGCTCAGGCAACACCTCAGCAAGATGCAGCTTTGGGTATTTCCCTCCACATAAAATCATTCTCCGTTGCTTTAGTGCAAAGCAGCAAACACTTTGTTCTATTTGGCATGTGTCTAGGTAGATCCCACTGCAGCTTCAGCAGCCCAGGCTCGCTCATCCAGCTCTGAAGCTTGTGGATTAAGGAGTCCCTCAACCTACAGTTGCACGAGATGGCTGTTGGACCCTGTCACCAACCCTTGCACCTCAGCACCTCTCAGTTCACAGGCCGGGATCACAGAAGCAGACGGGGGAGCAGCGGCCACAGCAGGTTCAGGGCTTCCCTTAATCCTCCCCGCAGGCCGAGGACGAGTGCCTGGGTGTTTAGTGAGCTGGCACATCCCCAAGGAAGCCACATGGGCACAGAGCTTCCCATCAGCTCCTGGCCTTTCTCTGGAATGTGTTTAATTTAAAAAAAAAAGGGAGAGAGTTGGGAGAGGGTGGGGGAAGGAAAGGAAGAGAGAGCCCAGGCCTAAGATTTATGGAGAGCCAAGGCAGCGAGAAGAGGGAATTAATAACTACAGGTTTTGGGGTTTGTTTTGTTTGTTTGTGTGTGTGTGTGGATGATGATAACACAGCAGTTTTTACTTGGATATTCACAAGATATACCTGGGAATGGAGGGTGAACACGAAGCAGCCAGACCCGTCTGTGGGGCTGCATCCAGAGGGACGTGGCTCCCAGGCCTTACTGTAGAGATTCCACCAAAACTCAGGTTCCCCGGGAAGGATTTCACAGTCTGCAACACTTGCCTGGGCTTGTGTGTGGAAACGGCTCCTACCAGCTACCTGCTTCCATTAAGGAGCTGGTGTCTTCCTGCAATCATCCAAAACATAATAGGAGAGAAAGTCCAGGGTTTTAACCAGCTCCATTCCCATCGACTCTCTGGGTAGGCTGCGGAACACAGCACAGTTTGGTTCAAGGCCTGAGCTCCCAGACCTCTAAACTCCTACTGAGGAATGCAGGGAATTTACAGTCACTGATCAACTATAAATCAATTAAATGATCTAATTTCTGCCTCAAATGCAGTGCCAAACAAGAGCACAGCACTTTCTTCCTCTCTCTTTCCTCCTCTCTGACAAGCTTTATCGTCAGAGCATATTGGCTCCCCAAGCAGTGAAAGAGCAGCCTATTTCACAGCAAGGAACTGCCCTGCACAGATGCTGGCGTTGGTAAAGAAGACACACAGATCTGCTGCCTGTATTTCCTTTTCTATAGGATAAACCAGATTACAAGGAATTAAAAGAGAGACAGCGTGGTTTAAAGTTTGGACTGTTGGAAGCCAGAATGGAATCAGATTAAGCACAAAGCTTTAGATTGCTTAATTTGTTATGTATGTTTCTATAAGTCTCCCGGCCATAGGACATGAACACCCTATAAATATTATCCTCCCAATTCCCTGGGAAACAGGAACACATTATCCCTCTTTTTCTACACAGGGAAACAAAATGACTTGACCAAGATCACACACCGTCTGTGGCTGAGGACTGCTCTTGCGTGCGGTGCGCAGCTAAACTGGGTCCAGCTTGCCAAGGAAGTTGCACTCGATCAATTTTTTCATGGATTCAAGAAGGGCTGGGCCAAGTCACAGAGAAATCCATGGAGGGCCACAAAACACAAAGACATTGGCTCACAGCTAAGGAAGTGCCTGAGACGTGGCCAGCTGGATGCAGGCTGGCACAAGCGGGACTGCACGCTTGTCTTCACTCACCCTCTTCCCTAGGCAGCAGCTCCCAGCCCCTGCCAGGGACCAGACCCAGGGATGCACGGATATTTGGTCTGATCTGTTGTGAGCAACGCTACCCCTGGGTCCTCCTCCATCCGCTACCTTTAGCTTCCAAGATAAAAGAACAGAAATTCCTGATCAATTATTCTTACTGCAATCTTATCAAGAACAGAAATGCTTGACACATGGTTGTTTAACCCTCTTAGGATCCCTCTCAGTGAAACCAGTGTGCAGCTTAACAGGTTTGGAGAAGGAGAGATGGCGAGTCCTTCCCTTGCCAGAAAACAAGCACTGACTTTTTGGACCCTCATAGAAGGGTTGCTAAAACACACATTTTTTTTTTTTTTGCGGAGAGAACTGCTAAGGATTTTGCAGTGAGCAAATCCCATTTTAATTCTATCACGATTATCTTGATCTTTGGGATAAAGAAGACAGACAGCAGGATCAAGGAAAGAGCACCTGGAAAGTGTCTGCTCTAGCAGCAATAAGCCTTAGCTGCCTTCCCGACCCCGTAACACCGGGGGCCACGTGCCAAGTGGCCGGGTGTCAAAGCCGTGCTGTAGGCACCAGGTGGAAGCCCCATGAGCGGCTGTTCCAGGAGGATGTGTTCAAAGACCAAAAGTGATTGGGACCGTGGCCAGGTCTCAGCATTGCAGTCTGTCTTTGATGTGTGTAGACGTTGCTTTCGAGACAGCACATGAAGCCTGGAGCCGCCTCCCAGACTGCAGAATGTGACCCAATCTACAAATGTGTATGTGTGTGCTACAGGGACCCAAACTGCAGGGAAGGCATCCAGGAGTCAGTGTCCAGCAAGCAAGCTGGCTGTATGGCTGAGGGATGACCTGCAATTCAACTGAATAAAGAAGGGCTTGTATATATATCCATATATAAACATATATAGACAAACACATGCATGCTGCAGCAGTTCCAGGAAGAGCAGAGATGCAGCACAAGCTGCAGAATTGGGAGGAGTGAATATACATAAGTTCATCTAACAGATAAAAATGCTTTTTAATGCAGATCCAAACATGTGCTGGGTATAAAGCAAGACACTGTCAATCATGCACTGATTGCAGCTTCAGGGCAGCCAGGATGGTGCCAGGCAGTGATGTGGCATTCCAGCTACCCAGGTGGCCTCAGTAACTGAAACAGAGGCAGCAATGGTGGATCACAGTGTCCCTTTGCCATCCTTATTGCAGGTAAGTGATTGCAGCAGTTGGAGGGAGTCTTTACAGGCTCAGTAACTCCAGCCACTTGAATTTGGCTGGACTTTAATTCTCTGTTGTTTCCCTTAAACAATTGTTTGGAGATGCATCCAAAGCAGGAACATCACAGAGAGCACGAGTCCAGCACAGCCGGTCACAGAAGGCGTCAAATACAACTTGCAAAGTCCACTTGTTCCTGAGCAAGTTGTAAATTTACTCCTCCCTCAGTATTTCATGGGGAAAGAATTCTTTTCAGACAGGACTCCAGGTTTGGGGTCGACTTCTGGGGACTGAGTGGCTCAGCGGATTAGTCAGGGATTCCTTGCCTCTAAGAAGGGAGGCCAATTTCTGTTTTTTCTTTTTCTTTTTTTTTTTCCTTAATGCTTTCTGGTTTCCAGAGAAGCAGCAATTGAAATGAAGAAGCGGTACAGAGAGCCCTTGATAAATCACAGTGCTGGAGAACAGGTTCACCAGACAGGGACTAATCCAGCCCTGTTTCCAAGGGCTGAATAAATAAAGCAGCCTGGGAACCAAGCAGTGCAGATGGGCTTAGTTGATAAGGCACATTTTTAATTAGCGCCCAGGAGTTAAAACTCCTAAGGCTGTTTTGAAACACTCAGTGGTTCCCTGTGTTTTTCCTGGGCTTGCCCACAGTAAGTGCCAGGCATCAGTTTTCTGCACTGGAATGCTTGTAGACATCACTGGAAAAGATGGAAAGAATGAACGATGTTCCCAGCAGCATGGAAAGGTCTTTGATTAGCGAGTGATTGGGTCTGTTTTTTCCACTGTGAAATTAGTAAATATATTTGTTCAGAAAGGTTAGGATTCAGAAATTTGTAAAGGAAATGAGGACTTTTTTCGTGAACGTGAGCATGAAAATTCATCCTCTTTTTTCAACTAGCATTGCTAGGCAGACCTAGTTCGGGTTTGGGCTTGTTTTTTTTTTTTTTTCCATGTTTTGATTAAGGAAGAGAACAAGGATCTGTGTGCCATACACCCTGCTGGGGTCTATTTGATGGAAATACACCCTAGTGTAAACATACATACTAGCACATAACTAGTGCAATGCATACAACACAGTACATAACTAGTACAGTACTTACTAGTTAATATCTATCCAAGCTATGAGAGAGACCTCAAGCATGCAAATTCCCCTAGAGTGCTCATAGCCTGTACTTATTTTAAATCAAACTATAAAAACAGAAGACATTCAAGCCTGTTCTCTTTTCATCTTTTCTAAACGTGGGCCTTGAAAGATTTAAAAAAAGCCATTTACGGGGACTTTTCTCTAAGTGCCCCCTCTGGGAGCAATCCCTCACCTGCTCATTGGATGTGGAAAGCAGGCAGAAAGTGTCTGGACTGTCCTGAGCTCTGCTTTGCACTCACTTCATTCCACCAGGGTAGTTTGTCTGTGGCCTGGGGTCATAAAGTAGAGTGAGGACAAAAAGCAAAAATAAAATACAATAAAAATAAAGAAAAAAGCTCCAAAAACAGAACAAATGAGAACACAAACCCTGAAAACAATGCCCAAAGAAAACTGCAAAGAGCATCTTGCATTTGTTGCTCTTTCCTAAGGTTCACTGACTTCAGAGTTTCCTGTATGTAGGCTAAGAAATAACATAATGTTTGTAATTTATCTTAGTCACTCAGCATAGGGCCTCTGGTCGCAGCTTGTCTCCTTCAAATCTGCTCTGCAATATCCAGAGCACGAGTCAACTGTGTAGGAGCAGCAGGCACGGCCCCAGGAGCGCTTGTTTGAGTCACCGGGAGAGTTAAATAACTAAGTATGCACCAAGGCAAGTCACTCTGGTAGAGCCGTAAAGACGAGTCAACTGTGTAGGAGCAGCAGGCATGGCCCCAGGAGCGCATGTTTGAGTCACCAGGAGAGTTAAATAACTAAGTGTGCACCAAGACAAGTCACTCTGGTAGAGCCATAAAGGTTACAAAGCATGGAAACACACTGAAAATGAAAACTGGTACCTCCGACAGCCATAAAACTTTATGCTAGCCACGAGCTTGACTTTAGGAGATCAAAGGTATCTTAAAAGGAAAAAAAAAAAAAAGCAGCTTGTTGGAATAAACTTTGCTACTAACCACAGCAGAATGTTAAAACTCAGAACTTGCCCCATGATTTTTTTATTTTAATATTTAGTTAGAACTGATATAACCTCTAACTTATTGAACAACCACTCACCAAATGCTACTATACTGTATTCCTATAATTTCCTTGTTTACAACTCTTCACCCTTCTCTATCTGCACAGTCTGTTCCTTTTGCTCAGACCACACTTAGATGCTTTAGACACACATGAAGAGACCTTCCTCTTACTGCACTGTCCCAAGATCTGGGAAATCAAAAGATTACAGAAGGAAAATGTCTTCATAGACTTCAGTCTTGAAGCCAAAGTTCTAGATACAGCCTAATCCAAACCTCTAGAAATTTGCCTTTCACCCCAAATCTAAGTTGGACAGGGCCATAGCCCATTAATGGAGATTTCAAAAGCTTTATGACGTGGGTTTTCTATGCTGCAGTTTTTCTAGCCATAAAAGAGCAATAACAATGCCACCCTTCTCTGCAAAGCACTCCAATGATTCATGAAAAATATTATGCTTGAATTAGGTATTTTTACTGTAATTCAGACTTGCTGACAATCACTGAAGCTTTACCAAGATGAATGCAGGTATATGGTATAGACATTCTTAAGTAAGCAGCTTGCAAAGTCCACAAACCCATCTGCCTTCAATTTGATGCTTACACTTATTCAAGGCTATTTATACATCATGGCATTCTTAACCTCAGTGGCTTTGCATCTCCCCACATCTTTCAGTCATGTAATTGAGATGATGGAATGGTCCCTGATGGACTTATTCCACGATACCGTCATCGAGATTGTAGAACACGGACACCCAGTGTGGGTAAAGCCTTGAGAAGCTGTGAACGCCCGACAACAGCGACGCTCCAGCCAAAGGCATCTCTTGCTGCCGCTCACACACTAAATGACAAAGTTGCAGAATTATGAATTAATAACACAACCCACTCGATTCAATTAGCTGGGCAGAGAGCTTTGCAATAGCTTTTCAGTGCTGACAGCTCAGTGATAATGAAGCATAGTTATTCATTGCACTGTAAAATGCAAAGCAGAACATCTGACCTGGAGGAGGGAAAGAATAATGTTTGTCTAATTTATCATGTTTCCAACTGACAAATAACTTAGGCTCATAAAAATAAAAAGAAAGTGAAGCTTTAATCCTCTCTCTTTTCCTACTTAGTGGAACATTTTTAAAGCAAATATTCGTATTCTGGAGCACGGGTCCCTGATCCTCTGAAACACTCCAGTGTGTTAGTGGTTTCACACACTGCCTCCATCCCATTCCAACGTATTCAAACTGTAAAGAAGAGAGAACGGGGCGTTTGGGAGGAAGGGAGATGCAGGAAATACCCTTGCAAACAAGGGAGATGAAGATTTTATTCCACTTCATAATATAGCAGAGAATGGAATTAAATACTGACCACATAATCAGGAGGCGTTTTAAAAAAAACCAAGCTCCAGCTAAGGAGGGTATTTGTATCGCATAACCCTGGGACACAGCCTCATGTCTCTGTTTGGTCTGGTCTCCCTAGGTTGCTTGTGCTCAATGGAGAGATAAGTGAAATCATCTTCTGGATCTTCATCAGCTCCCGCTCTGCCCAGAGCTGCGGGGAAACCTTTCCTGCAGCTCCCATGAGGAAGGGAATCGCTCTGGACACAGCTCATCCCTGCAGCCACCCAGGTCCTGGAGCAAACCAGGATCTGCACTGCCTGGGCACAGCCTGGCATCCCGCTTTGGTATCAGGCAGGATTGGTGAGATCCCTTAGCAAAAATTCTAAGTTTTGCATCCTATTGATTTGAGCAACTCCAGATAAAGCCCAAGGTACTCTGCAGCCTCCAGACTAGCAAATAAAAATAGTTTTGTTTCTAAGTTTCTTCCTATATCCTGTAGTTATTCTGCTTCAGGGCCACTACCACGCTGGGAGCACTGAAACCCCGCAGAGCCAGACTTGGGTCCCTGCAGACACATGTCCCATTTAAGGGACTGACAAACAGACACATGAAGGTCTTTTAGTTTTCAAACAGTAATCTGGAAAAGCAGCCACCTTCTCTACACACAGGAACCAGCCACCCCAGTAGAAGCGCTCTGCTTAGAAACTGCACAAACCTGGAGCTATGAACAGGACTAAGATCCTTATATTTCTCTCCTAAAAGTTTGCAGATAGCATGATTTAGGGAAGATTTTGAGGATACCTAAAATATAGCCTCCTTCAGCTACTACAGAAAAGCTCCATTGTCAGACATGTACTTTCCCATATAGGCATTTTTCTGCTAATTTGTAGCCTGCACGTGTCACTTACAGAGCAGCCAGGTAGAGCCTTGCTGTGCACTACGGGTACCTACAGGCAGGTACCACCCCACGAACAGTCTGTCTAGACACACCAAACACCACAACCCCACAGGAGACCGTCCTTAAAGAGAGCCCTTGTAGCTGAAGATCTCACCCATGTCCCTCCTGTATTAAATTTATCTTGATTTCTGAACATTATCTTTGTAATAATCTTACACTAAAACAAATATATAAATAATCCCATACCTAAGAAGGCAAACACGTGATTTCGCTTTTGCAGCATGACAATAACGAACAGACACAATCAGAAGGAATGATCCTTCCCTGCGGGTGCTCCCACACGTCCGGCTCGGCGTCGCTTTCCCACCTCCAGCACCGGGATCTACACATAGACAAACAGGCTTCCAAAGCCAGGAAAGAGGAGGAAAGAGGATCAGCCTAGTGACCACATAACAAGGGAAATCAGCAACAGGGCTCCAATCACCACAGCAGAACAACCTGGTCCTCTTTGCCTAGAAGGCTCATCCCAAACGCGGAACGTGGCTACGCGGAACGGCGGAGAGGCTCTCGGAGCACAGCTCAGGAGATGGGAAAGGAGGGAAGGCCAACACACGCATCCAGCACTAGGTAAGGACGCGCACAGGGAAGCTGCAAAAGCACAAACTCTACACAGATCTAGAGGGGTTTTCTCCTTTGCATCCGAAAAGCAATAAATGTCACAGAGCTGAGCAGCGAATCACGCAGAACAACGTAGCCTGTGCAGTCAAAGCAGAAACCGGAGTCCCTTAAACAACAAGATGCTACTTCAGGACTCTTGCTTTTCTTTAAAGGCTCATGAAGTACGAGTGGCTCCAGCTGCTCCTTGGTACTTGCTCATAAGAGGTATTCTTTGGCTGGAGAGCTCTGTTTCATTCCTTTCAATTTCATTCCCAAAAGCCTTCCCTACTTCCAGAAAGGCAGGACCTTGGAGGACATTTGCCCACATTCTTGTCCCAAGGCAGGACTAGGGTTGCCCTTATTGGTCCTGTCACGTTTGTCCAAGTGGTCCCGTGTTGGAGGCTCCAGACCTGCCGCAGGCAACCTGGTTTCATATAAACCAGGGGCTCATCCCAAATTGAATGCTACATTTAAATTTGCTCACTCAAGTCCAAAAAAAATGTTTAAAGCATGCATACTAATGGCTACTGCCTGGGGAGCGTGTGCATGTGTGCATGTAAATTTACTGAAAAGAAATTTAGGTTAATGATTTCAAGCCTTTCCCTGGTTTAATCACCCAAAAGGGTTTTTGCTAGTATCAAGTTTGGGGCTTTTTTTTTTTTCCCTCCAAATTATTTGTTAGCTGTTTTTAAGTAACCCACACCAACTCTTCCTTTCTGTCAATCTCTACCTCTCTTTTTATTTAAATTATTTTAAAGTTCATAATTTTACCTTGTTTCACAACTTCAGGTATCTGGTCAAACATAACATGTACATAATTAAAAACAATAGAAAACACCTGAAATTATGGAAAGCACCATGCAACTTGCTGTGTCCAAAGTGGCAAAAACTTGGCAGAAAGGGTTTTTCAGCAGCTTGCTTCTTCCCACATTCTCAATATATTTGGCAGCTTTATTCAAATGAAATAAATAAATAAAATTCACAGTTGTAATGGTTTAACATGTATTTGTTTATGTTCACTTACATACATAATACATGTTGGTTGATTCCTTCACTGAATTGATTATGTTATGTGGCAATGGTCTTTTTAGCCTCTCCTTTGGTATATTTAATCACTTTGATTAGAACCCCAGGCAGAGTTCCAATTTGACAGCATCGTTTTTCTATTTAAGATAGCACTCCGTTTGGAATAAGCATTTCTTTGTAACTGTAAAAACATGTTCTCAGCAGGAGAGCAACAGTTGTGACAAACTAGAGTCTCTTAGGTGACAAATTAGTTCTAAAAGTTTCAATTTACATCCTTTGTAGAATTTTTTTTTGATTTACAATTTCCAGTGAAATGTGTTATTTACTAAAAGTGTTCATTAAATCATTGTGTGATATTAATCAAAAGGAGATGTGGTGAGGAGATGCCGACACCTTCGAGATGACAGATGAAGGGAGTTTGGCTCCTTCCGTGCCCCGCTGAGATGAGCTCAAGGGAGACAAGGCAGGTGTCACTCTCAGCATTCACACGTGCCATCAAGCTGGGCAAGATCATCCTCAGTCTCTGGAAGGTCCAGCAACCAACCAGATAAAACTAACTCCACTGGTTTTCAAGCCAAAGGGGGACTCATCCTGGAAAACTTTGCTGTTTGCCATTGAGAGCAAAATTATGGATGTCAGAAAGACTTCTCCATCCCTTCATCCTCCCCAGGAAAAATGAAATAAAAAGAAAGACATTTCCATAAAGAGGAGCTAAGTGAACCAGGAGAGCTCCGACTGTAAAGTGTCAGATGAAGGAGGCCACTGTACAAGGGACAAGGGTTCCAGCAGACGATTCCAAGGGAATCGGTGACTGCTGTCCCCCGCAGGACGTGGTTTGGGGTGGGTAAGGCACGCTACCTGCTGTCACTTACTTGCTTCCTATGCAGCCGTAGAGCAGGCAGGAGCAGACAGCAGGGCTGCTGGCAAGGTGGCAGAATGTCATCCTGGCAAGGTGGCAGAATGTCATCCTGCACTCTGGCCATCTGTGGACATTGCATGCAGCTGCAATAGTAATTTAGACACTTTCAACAAAAGAGCTGCAATGGGAAGGTAACTATTTTTCCTTCCATGCCAGATGAAATCTAGACTTCCTCTGAAACATGCTGAGTCAACGTGGAATGAGAAAAAAGACCCAAACACGTGATGGACTTGCACAAGGGACTGCTCTGAGCTTAGGTGAGCAGGAGGAGACTGGCAGATAGTGGTCCTCCTTCCCCAGCTGTGCAAGAATGAGAAAAAAGACCCAAACACGTGACGGACTTGCACAAGGGATTGTTCTGAGCTTAGGCGAGCAGGAGAGGAGACTGGCAGATAGCGGTCCTCCTTCCCCAGCTGTGCAGAAACCACAGAATTAATAAAAGCTCCAACCCAAAACTGTGATTCTAGGGATAATTTACTATGTGGAAAAATCTACTGTGTTCTATACATGTCATGCACAAGATATGCTTTGAGATTGACGGCATCTTCTGGATTAAGTCTTAAATGTAATGTAATGTAACTCAAGGTGCTTGGGTTGGGTTGCTGAACTTGATCTGGGTGTATTTCAAATCACAAGCAGTGTGCTGAGGAATAATGACATTTTCATTTGGCAGCTGCTACTCAGCAGCTCCTCCAACACACCAAATACTGTCTTTCATCATGTAGCACCTAAGACAGCACTGCTTTGAACGTGTATGAGCAACGTGGTGAGGCCCCAAATCTAGCACCCTGAGATAGCGTTCATGTATTAACCTCATGCAAGGGTTACATGAGCCTTCCTTTTGTGCCTAAGAACATGACAATCTTGTTATATTGAGTTAAGAAATTGCTTAATCAAAGGGGAGTTGAAAGGGGAAGAGGAAGTAATCACTGTTGAAGTGCCACCCTTCAAGAAGTCCAGCCTAAAGAGTTGCTAAAAAGCAGCAAGGGATTCAAATAAAACTTAGGATTAGTGGTAAAATGGTGCAGATTGACGGGGAGATTGACAGAAAAGAGGTTGCTCAAACTGTCTCCTGCTCACTGAGGCATCAGTCTCCAAGTCACCTTCTCTCTACCGTGCAAGGATTTTAACACAAAAAGCATCATCACTAAACCACAGCAGGAGAATGGTCAGCCCTACCCCTGGGGCAGCTTTCGTGGGCTCCATCTGCACTAGCAGGCAAGAGCTGGTGCTTCAGGAGCACATGAGCAAATCCTCCCACCCCCTGGGGATTGGTGGTTCAGTGACCTCCCTGGACCGTGCTCAGCCTTTCTTCCCACCCGAGCACCTGCTCTCAGTTCCCGCAAGATGGGAGTAGATTTTTCTGTATTGGTTACACTTCATCCACTGTTTGACAGTATTTTTTAAATCAAAGCAACTGAAAGTGTTCCATCATTCTCAATGAGAATTGAATGTTTGCAGTATGAGGCAGCAGATGAGATGCACCATCGTGCCTTCTTCCTGCCAGGTGTCTGGCTTCATCCTCAAAAAAGGTGGTGACAACACATCATCCCCCAACATCCCACCTCATGAGCCGGATGGACTCCCTGAAGGAAGAGGGAAGGTGACTAACTTTTGCTGGATATAGATGGGATAATGGAACCCACAGAGGAAGGCAAATGACTTAAAAGCTTTTCATCTGACACTTGTTTGGGCAGAGATTCAGGATACTAAATTTGGGCTATGGATTAGGGATATTGCTACACATCTTAAGAAAACAGAGGCGGAAGCCAGGAGTTTGATGGTTCCAAAATTCCAGTGACTCAGAGCCTGGTTGAGATGACACTAATGGCACAGCAAAGCAGGAGTGAACATATGTCAGAAGAGGAACTCCCTAGTGTGAGTTGCTGAACAGCCAACATGAGCAAATACTGCGGCGTTCCTAATCTTAAAAATCATGCTAGGCGTAATTACATACATCAGACATTTAGGAGGATTCTGATCTTATCAGAAGATCTGAGGAACTCTTGAAGAGGCTGCAAGCACTTGAGAAAGGAGTGTGAAATTTTTTTTGCCTTTAGAATAGCTAGATTCAAAGTGCCTCAGAGAGTATCAATGAGGATTCCATAGCATGTCTTGGAAATTAACCATAGAAAAGTGGGAAGTACTTCAGGAACTTGACTACAACTGAAACCCAGGCAGGTTTGAGAGTCAAAATAGGAAGACAGAATTCCATTAGACTGATGTGGCTGCAGAAGAATACTGTGCCTTTATAAAAGCTTCTGACATTCAGCTTATTAAAGATACCAACACAATAGGAGTAAGCTGGAGATGTCAGAAAAGCCAGAAGGTGATACCGAAAAGTAAAGTCTGTAGTCCTGAATACTGAATAACTTGTGCTTCAATGGTCACTACTCAATACAGACATTTTCACAGCACCAAAGCCCCTTTTGGCAGGGACTTCAGCAGTACGACTCTCCTCTGACTTGTCTTCATTCCCTTCCTCTACTCTAAGGATAGAAGTAAATGTACAAAAACAGAGACTATGTAAATGACTACACACCCTCACTTCATAGCCTTACACTCTTGGGTAACCAGGGGACTCTACAGCAAGCAATAGGAGATGCAAAAATCAACCACTTATTTTGCACCGCACCAAATGCAATATGGCAATTTGTGACATGCTTGTCTCCTAACAACTGTGCAGCCAACTTGCTTGTGACCTTCTCCTGGTTCCTTGAACACTCAAGTGAAGTCTCCTCACTGCAGGTAACAGTCAGTGAAGAGACAACGGTCCATGGCCTTTGTGATGAGCACCGGACCCTGCCCTCCTGAACTTTTATAAACCTTGAGAAAAGACAGTTACACACAAAGGAGATCATGTAGTTGAGGCTGGGATCAACAGGCACCCTTCCGAATAACCGGAGGATATCGTGTGAAAGCAGTCCGAAGATTCTTAGATAAAATTATGATGTATGGAGCTTGTTTAGCCAAGTACCTTGTTACTAATCATTCTCCCCTATCTTAATTCAGGCTGATAATTTGCAATTACAGTTGTAAAAGGCTCCAAGTGAAAAGCCCTTTTATCAGATGTTTCTGCAGTTAGTTAAACTTCCAAGAGGGAATCAGATCCAGATGAAGGCACAGAAAAGTCCAAATCAATCAGCCTTTGACAAGAATTGCAGCCCTCCAGCAAATCCAAATAAAGCATCTTGATTTAGGAAGACATGAATGCAATTAACTGAGGAATCCACATTCATTTATTTCCCTTTGTAAATATTGTTTATTTCCTTAACAGGTTACAAAAATGGTGACACACTGAAAACTCAACATGTCTAATCACTAGGCTAACAAGATCTAAATGATTCCAGGTCCCCCAAAGGGAAGCCACGGGACTGATTGTCCCTATCAGAGAAGTATTGGCCAACATTTGTTAACCCATAAAATCCACTGTCTGAAAGGGGCACTAAACATAAAAACCTTGGCCCTCCTACGTTTACATTTTTCCTATGCGAAGCATGCCAGCTCTTTGATTAGCAGTCAAGAAAAAGGACTCCACTCCATTCCAAGTCTTAAAAAATTGTATGAAAAAAAACATTAGCAAAGTGATTTTTCCCTGTTTTAATGTGGTTTTCAACATTAGGTTTATTGTTTTGTGGTTTTCTGCATGGACAGCATGTGCTCGCAATATGTTTATAATATTCGGGGTTTTTAAAGATACAGGATACTCGTATAGAAAAAGAGGGAGAAGGAAAAATCCCACAAATTGAGGAAAACATTAATTAAACAACAGCTGATCCTTCCACCATCCCAAAGCCTTTGCAGAAAGTACATTGGTAGTTAAACAGATTAATTCATCTATCTAGTGAATCAAGTTCACTCAAGACTGTATTCCTGACATTATACGTACATAAAGAAAACCAGAGCACTTCTGCAGAGCTCGGCTTGCTCATTTGTCTGCCCACTCCATCCCTCCAGGACTTAGCTCATTCAGTGAAACATGCACCCCACTGGTCCTCTCGGTATAGGAATGGCAGGAGGAATCTTCAGGGTTAGGATGCCACGGAGTGAAGGAGGACCAGACCTAAAGACAACTAAAGTGAAAAGGTTTTGACTCCATCTCTGTGTCTGCTTGTTCCTGTTGTGGATTGATACAAACCCAAAGCAGGGAAGCAGCTCAGCATCTCGGCTACAGTCGCATTCAGTGGTGCAACACTCCACCCGTGCCTGGTCACGGTGCAAACAGCTGGGCACCTCCCAGGTGTACATCAGAAGCCTTGGTCTGGGTGATCTGCAGCAAATTTCCTAGTTGCCAGCAGTAGTAAGCAAGATACAGAAAGATATAGGCTCGCTACTGCTTACGATGAGCTAACTGCAAAACTCTAGGGCGCAGAGAGCATCAACCATTGGGCCACAAGTAGAAATGTATTGGAGTGGAATAGGAAAGAGCAAAAGACAACAAATTCTGTGTATTGACTCCAGCAGTGAAAGGAGAACTGAAGGATCAGTTAGTGGCCTTAAGATGGCACCATGAAGGCCATCAACAACAAGTTCTTAACACAGACAAATGCCAAGGAATAACATTTGTCTTTCCATCAGTTGAGCGAAGAGAAAGACAACACAAGAGGGACACTGCAGTGTATCCACTACATTGACTTGAAAGTTGTAGAGCAACAGTCAACCCTCAGTGCAACATGAAAAAAGCTAGAGGGTTTATGGACATCCCTGGGTGCCCTAAGCAGCAATCTGGAATTAGCAGATGGTGAAAAACTTGCTGACATGACTGTGTGTGCACATCACATCCTTCACTCACACCTCCAGATAGCCTGGCTCCAAGGACTAGCGTCAGAAGAGGAAAGCAGCCTTTAATTTTATAATTTCTGCCTAAATGATTCACAAGGTACTTTGGAAAATTGCAAGAAAACACCCTATGAATCAGTCAGTGACATAAATAAGTTACATTAATCCAAAGTAGTAATATGCTCAGAGTGCTAGAGTTTCAGTAGAAATGAGCTCATTTGTTAAGCTCCCTGCTCAAACTATACAGGATGGTCTTGTGCTGTAACATTGTCCCATAAGGCAAAGGCCCACTTTCTTGCTGAAAAAACTAGGATTTGAACACCAGATCTCTATCATTTACATCCATATTTTAGACATTGCAGAGTCTAAAGAGTGACATCCTATCATCCATCTGCCTCTATCTCATCATCTTCATGCCAAAATCAATCTCTTGCTTACTAATCATAGCCTCCTTACACCACAAACACTGGCTTAGACAGCTGGAAACAGAACAAGATGCAAACCCCATATCCAAATGTAATGGTCTTGGCTACACAGGAAACTGTTTCTTCAGGATGAGAACCTCCAAGCCATTGCCTCTTAAGGTGAGCCCTGCTAATTAATTGCAAGTTAGAATTCAATAGCGAGACGGTCATGACATCTGTCTTCATGAAAGCCAACAGCAACCCAAACCATTTTCAACAACAGCTTCATTTTAAAGAGCTGCTGGAAAATTCATGATCAGGTCTATGAAAAATTACAATAACTACCATGAACACACTCGCAGATGAAATGATTGAAATGATCGTCTCGGGCCAATTTCACAGTTCTTTCCTTTGTCCTGACCCAGTGCCAGGAATGGTGCAGCAGCCCGTGTGGGTTTCTGCTACATGTTCCCTGTCTGCTGTAGCTGGGTAAGCACAGGAAGACCTGAGTTTTCCCTCTCTGGTTTGATGTGGGGATCATCGCAGCCTAATGGCATATTTAAAAATAAACCCTCTCTGGTTTGATGTGGGGATCATCACAGACTAATGGCATATTTAAAAATAAAAAGTAAAAAATGAAAAATAAGAAATAAAAATCCTTCTTTCAGGTATCTAATTTCTGATGCTCTGGGGATTCTATAGTTACTGTTGTAATAAAACCTGGCTTTAGAATAGCAGACAACTGAACTCAGAAAAAAATACGCACAAATAAGTGGTTATACAATGCTCTTTTGTGAACACTGACTTGCAATTTTTAGAACAACACTGCTTTATGAACTGTTTGGGACAGCGTACCGTAAACTAGGATCAGCTCCCCATCTCCCCAGCGTCTTCATAGCATCGTGTCTGCATGAGAGCAAAGCATAAGAGTCCAGGTGCAGTCTATAGGGCAGGCAGACCTCATCATCCTCCCCCATCCCACAAAAAAATGGACTGAACTTGCAAACTTTGTCTCACAATGCAGATAGCAACATTTCAATAAGGAAAATAGAATGCTTCAAGTAATAACTTAGACCTTCTCGCATTGTTAAAATGTAGAAATCTAGTAGGAATTTCCCTTTCCACACATCTTCTATTGTACAGGTTTGGATTTTGCTTCCCTCTAAAAGGTGGGTAGTTCTAGTTAAGAGTTTCCAGGCTGCCTTGCTGGACTGTCTCTTAATGGACTAGCAAAATGTGGAAGCGCTTGGGATGTAAGAGATACAATGTTTGGTATTAAATTCACACTTTTTGGTTGAGAAAAAACATTTCTCTTGGTCGAACATTTGTCTGAGAAAAAAATGTCCTACTAAATCCAAGTCTGGGGGAAATGTTGCGTGATATGTTTTTTAGAAGACAGCCCCTAAATTTAGGGTGAAATTTGACCTTAGATTGTTTCCTTTAAGTCTGCATTTTATTTCAACTGTGTGGACTATATTTCTCATTTTGTTGGGTAGTATTTTTTTTAGCTGTCTTTTTAAAATGTTGCTCAACTTGCAACATATGAATGCCAAATCAGAATATGGCAATTTTGCAGCAGAGAAGTTTTACATATAACGATCAGGTTTACCACTTTATAACAACTTTAGTAATTTGTTAAGGCGGTATTGTACATAACGATGGCAGTTAAAAGCTTGTGATCCTTAGACCACTAGAGGTCCATCGAGCTGTTTCTGCTACAGCAGCAAAGAGCACACAACTGAAACAATAGTTTTTATTCTGACTGTGAAGTCTTCAAGCATCACAAGCCTCACTAACAGCTGAACTCCTTCACACATCTGGATGGCTGGATTGCTGCACTCCAGATTTTTAAAAACCTCTTCCTTTTTTCGGGTATTTCATGGGTATACACTCAACCATGAACAAGTTTGCAGATGACACCTAGAGCAATAAACAGCAAGAAAGACAAAGGAAGCTGCAAAGCAACCTGCAGATATTAGAAAAGGCAACGGAGCCAGATTTCTTTGGTTGCTAGCTGAGCTGTTTGCTTTGATGTGAATGAAAGTTTTACACTGTTTGGTACCAAAATATTCAAGTTGCTGAGATGAGAACTGATGTTAATATCGATAAAACATGTAAGCCAAGAAAGCAAAAATAAACAGCACCAAGACAAAATAGAATGGAAGTAATCATTAAAGAACCATAACCACTTCACTGAAGAGATTTTCTTTTTTTAATGCAGTCTCCTTCATAATCTCCTGCTGCTACTTTCATGTAACCAGGAGAGTTTTCCCTGGAAGAAGAGACAGACAGTTACAGGACAGCTATTCCTGAGAGGACACCTCAGGCTAAGCCCATATCACAACGAGGAACCGGGCGCCTCTGGATAACGCTGGGCACCTAAAGAACAGGCTACCGTGCAGAGGACAAACCGATGGCAATGCACAAATTCATGCACAGCAATTAAGCTGGTGCAAAGAGGATGAAATAGGCTTAATTTGTACGGTATGGAGCAAAAGACATGATATAGGACAAAAGTGAAGGAAGACACACATGCACACAGATTCCTTTTCTCCCTGTTCTGATGTTCTCCTGGCATAAGAGACCCTCGAGACTAATTCTCTCTTTTTTTTTCTTTCTTAGTGAAACTTTGTGGAGTTCAGAAGCAGGCATGAAATTTCTCTGGGCATCGTGCCCTGGGTGACCTTGCTTGAGCAGGGGGCTAGACTAGCTGATCTCCAGAGGTCCCTTCCAGCCCCAGCCATTCTGTGGCTATGAGACGTTCTGCTGCGTTGCATGAAGTCAGCAATATCGCTTGCCAACGCAAAGATCACAGAACTGTCCTACAGCATAAGAATTGAAAAGGAAACAACATAAATAAAGAAAATATCTGATCTCTCGCAGGCTTCCCACACATAACTTGTCTTGGTAGAAGTGAAAAGCAGGGCTTAGTGCAAGGTCTGGCAGAAAAAAAAGAATCTTTTTCACGGCCCCGCTGAGAAACTCAAGTGGCAGCAAACAAAATAGTGAAAATGCAATTGTTTGAAAAATGAAGTCTCTTCCCTATGTTACAAAATAACCTTGGATTCTAAAAAGCAAAGGTTTTTCTGAATACATTGTTTCTCATTTGAAACCACCCTTTAAAGCAAAAAGCAAAGAAACTGTTCAACTGCTATCTATACATTAAACTACAGCTTCAGTAACATCTGCTCGATAAAGCTGCTCTTTCCAAGGCAGAGGTTAATGACGACGTCTGAAACGCGGTAATCGACAATCTAGAAGTTTGGCTTTGTATGTGAAGGATAAATAGCAGGAAACTGGAGGAAGAAGAGTTTTAGCCAAAACTGGATGACTAAAGACCAAAAATACTACCGTAAATAATTCACCAAGGAACTCAGCCAAGGTATAACTATGTAAAAGCTTAGATCTTTTACAGGATAATAAATTAAACTGAGATGTCTTTGATAGCGTGAATAGCACAGATCACTAATTGTGTGTGTTTGCATAGAGGCTGAGCACTGTGACACAAACATATGGTTGGACGGGTGGTCCAATGACTACGAAAAGGTCTCAGTTTCTATTCCCAGCTCTTTGACCAGTATCTTTGGCAGGCTCTAAAAAGCCTCTTAATTTATCTGTATCTTATTCATTGAAAAGATAGACAGATTGAAACTCATGTTCTTTACCTTACTGTCTCAGATGTTAGCAGGCTTAGTATTTGGAGTAGCTCTGAGAGCCATAAAATCCCCTATTTTCAATATAGTTTGATTTTTTCCAAAAGAAAAAATAAAAGGAGAAGAGAAAGCATGCTGATTCAAGGATCCAGGCCTCTCGAAAAACCGCAACACACAAATCATGCAATAAAACTCAGCCACTCGGCAGCTGAACTCCAAGCAATTAAATCAACCAGGCAGACAACAGAAAAACCCCCGTTTTCTCCTTGCAGGCTCCCACTCCTCCCTCCCAAAGCCCAGGGTGCTACACCCTTCTCAAACTGCACCAAGCACAATTAAGACAATCTACTCCATATCAAGGTAGGGGACAAATTCTAGTGTTGGAAAAGCATTATGCCTGCAACCTATTTCCAAAATGACTTGGCCTTCAGTATAGCTACAACTAATTAGCCCAGAGTATCGATCCCTCGGTGACAATTAGGCAATGAACCTATCTGCATACAAGTTTTGCAGAGCTGTGGCAACACCAAAACTCATCTTTCTTCAACATATTTCTGCCAAATAGCACAAAACACCCAGCTTTGCAGCAGTATGATATGACCATCCCAGCCATGCTGGTGGTGGTGTTACCTCTGTAACAGCCCAGATTGAAAGCAAGTGTAGAAAAGGTGTAGAAGACCCAATAGCAGAATAAACCAGACATTGACTGGGCACTTTAATGAAAAATAGCAAAAAATGAACTTACTAAAATGTAACAAGTTGCTTGCTCAGCAGTTGAAGTTATGTTAGTGTTTGCGTGCACAACCTCAGATTGATTTAAACTCATTACGCTGCAGTGATGACACAGATGCTCCCTCACACTCCTAATGCAAGCCAAAATAAAAACATATCTATATGGGACTTACACTAAGTTAAATGGACAGATTATCAAAGCCATTGCCAATTAAGTATCTCCATGGGGACAATAAGTAAACCTGCAAAGGCAACAAGCAGCTTAGGCTCCTTGATTCCTGCTAGGACAGCAGCGTTTGATCACCATAGGGTGATGTGTCCAAGGAATGTAAATCGTAACATTGCGTGCATTGAGGATTGCAACCGTTTGCTTTCTAAGTACATGTGCACAGTCTCTGTAAGTGGCGTGATTAACAACTGTTCCGCTAAACAGTATAGCAAATAAGCAAGGAGGAACCCATCAGCCCCTTTAAGGTTTCACGTGCTCTGCTCCCAGGAGTTTCACTGGCTCCTTGGTGAGCACACCTGCTCCATACGCAGCTATGGAATAGCAGGAAGGGACACAGGCAGGGATTTGCTCTAGAGAACAAGGTCTGCTGAACGCTATAGACCCTAAAGTGCACCATAATGAAGCAACATTTTCTTTTCTATCACATGCTAAGAGATTAGGGGGAAAACTTGTCTTCACATCTTGGCCAGAGTAATTAATCCCATGAAAAAACCCTCTGTACACAAGACATGAATGCAGGCCAGAAGGGAGTAATTGAAGACTTTTTTGGAATCAGAGCAATTAAAGCTAGGTACTGATGCAATTCAGAGATTAACATGCAGTGCATGGCATGAAGACACAGATTTGGCAGAGGGCAAGGAGAAGATTGCACAGAGAATAAGCATTGATCAAAGGTTATTAGGGTTGCAGAGCAGTGACGGAGAGCAAAATTTTTAACTCGATTTATATTGCATACAATGATAATTTGAGAAGAAACCAAAGGAAGTATTAAATAAGTTTTTTCTTTCTTCCTTTCACAGAAGGGTTGAGCTTGGCAGGGACCTCTGGAGATCACCTAGTCCAGCCCCCTGCTCCAGCAGGGACACCCAGAGCAGGGGCACAGGGCGGCATCCAGGCAGGTTCAAAGATCTCCAGAGAAGGAGCCTCCACAACCTCTCTGGGCAGCCTGTGCCAGGGCTCTGGCACCCTCACAGGAAAGAGGTTCTTCCTCCCATGGAGATGGAACTTCCTGTGTTTCAGCTTGCACCCATTGTCCCTTGTCCTATCACTGGAGAAAGGCTTGGCCCCATCCTCTCCACAATCACCCCCTCAGGTACTTGAACATGTTGATCAAACCTCCTCTCAGCCTTCTCTTCCCCAGTCTGAACAGGCCCAGCTCGCTCGGTCTTTCCTCATAAGATAGATTAGTCCAGTCCCTTCATCATCTTCGTGGATCTCCTCTGGACCCTCTCTAGAAGCTCAATGTCCTTCTTGTCCTGGGGAGCCCAGAACTGCCCCCAGTGCTCCAGTGCGGCCTCCTCAGAGCTGAGCAGAGGGGCAGGATCCCCTCCCTGGCCCTGCTGGCATCGCTCCTCCTGGTGCAGCTGCTCTCTGTCCCCCAGGTTGTCCGAAGGACATGCCAGGCTATGGCCCTCCTCGCAGCCTGACGCCTGGACGCCCTCCCGCGTTACCAGTTGCTCAGTGCTCCGTTTGCCCGCTCTGCTCGCCGCGCTCCTGGTCGCCCCAGCTCCGCGGGGTGGCTCTGGTAGGCCCGGGGCCGCCCCCGCCGCACTGCGCGGGCGCCGCGAGGGGCTCGGGCCGCCACGCTCTCCCTGGCGCTTGCACTTCACAGCTTCCGGCCGCCGCTTTAGCTCCTCTCGGAAGGGCCTCACACGGCACGAGCGTCCGCTCCAGAGCTGCTACCTATGAGGAAGGATCCTCATGGAAGGATCCTTCTTCCTTCCTTCCCCTTTTTGCCTCTGTTACAGCATACTGAGATTTTCCAATATAAAATGGTTAGCAGGTCCAGTAGTCCAGGAATATTTTTTTGGAGGGGAGAAGCAGAGCAGATAAATAAATAAAGGGAAGAAAGAGTTGCATCTCATCATTCAGCCTGGAAATTGTGTCTGCCTAGGCCTGTTTCAAACCCTAATTAATATTAAAGCTTTGGGGAACATTATTTTCTAAATGAAATCTTCTCTATCAAAACTTTCATTAATAAGTTATATTTCATAGTAGGTATCATCTTACATAGAGTGCCAGAGATCTTGCAATGCAGAGCAGATTCCTTCTAGATGAAGTACAGTATATTGTTTTAGGATTGCAGTAACTTAACATTTTACTTATGTTTTTGAACTAGAAAGGTTCTCAAACTTTATACATATATCAGAAACGTACTTCTTGGTCAAATTTACTAATAGTTTTCCTTAGGGCTGTGAAC
The DNA here is from genome assembly GCF_000705375.1 of Tinamus guttatus. Next base: position 146,973 of record NW_010577085.1, on the reverse strand, counting down.
TCTGAAGAGGAGATATAGAAGCTGGCAAAATAATAGGAGGAGAAAGGAAAGGGAAAAGAGAGGAATGGGGGCAGATTCACCATATAAAAGATCACATAGTCACTACCAAAAAGTTATATGGTAATTCATGTTCATGAAGGGATTTTACAAAAAAATATAAAAAAAAATCAAAAGTTATCTTCCAAAACATACTGCAATGCTGTAAGAGAGCTCAGGTCCCCAGGTGGATGCAGAACATTTGCAGACAGCCACACAGAGCAAACCAGCAGTGGCAGTAATTAGCTCAGTGGTCCTGCTCCAGCAGCTGGTGCTAACAAGCCCAGGGAGAGCTGCACAGATGAGAATTTGGGTTTCAAAGACAACGGTGGGTTTTATGTGCCACAGACAGAAACAAGTCTTGAAGCTGCAGGGAACAGTCCCCAGCCATGTCCACAGGCAGGAGAGAAACTGGGAGCTTGCCCAGAGGAACCAGACTTGTCTGGCCAACCTGTCACCAGTTTTATGGCCCACCACCCGTCAGCTCAGCTGGCTGTGGAGCCCCCAAGAAATCAGGAGGCTGCAGGACCAGTCACCTCTATCGCTCTTGCCTGGCTGGTTCCTATGAGCAGTTTTGACCAATCTCCCACCACAACAAAACAAGGAAATGCCACAGTATGGGTATTTTCTTCCAGGAAACAGCCCTTGTGGGCTATTTCTGACCAACTTGAGATGCAAGACAAATTGGTAAACAGTCACAAATATCTCTACCCCAATCATAAATCTATAGTCCTCAGGAAAAGGCCAGATCCTATTCAACATGACAGCCACAAAATTCTCCAAGAACCAGGACAAGTTCATCTAGTTGCATATTGGCTCCTCAGCCAATAGTGAAATATGGTTACTACTAAGTTGTATTTTTAAATGGTGCTGTAACAGGACCACTAAGTCCTCCTGCCTGGCATAGATCAGATAGCATGAGAGCAAAGCATAGGAAAACCTGGGGCAGAAACCTCTTGGGTGCAGAGGTTGAGACACTGCATAAACATCGAAGTTATAGCAGGGAAATCAGCAGTTCTCACACTTAGACCCAGGCCGAATCCTTACATCAGAGGATGTTTCTGCAGAGTTTCTTGAGGCTTTTCATTCCTAATCAAAATCAGACAACATTCTCTGCCATTTCATCATCAAAAGGCTCTATTTTCTACAAGGAGATGATCTTCCCGCATGAAGAAGGGAAGGCTACTAGAGATTGCCCTGTTGACAATGTACTTTAACACCTCTAACATAGAATAAATAGCTAAGCATTCCTCTGAAACTCAATACACACAGGTTTCAGTCCCAAACAAGAGGGATTTCTATCTGTAATGCACCTGCACGATGAAAAGGGACCAGAACCTTTCATGTCCTTGATATCTTGCGAGCTCACGAATGCCTGCAGATCACAATGCAAGGAGTGAATCTGTGCAAATGTGGACAAGTAAATGAAATACCCACACCAAAAAGAGCCTACTATATGCTTGAATTTGAAAGGCCTTCTTTATTAATCCATGAGGTTGCCTTAACATATAGCTTAAGGCATGAAGGCGGCTGGCTTGCTTTGGATGAAGAAGCTGATCCCTGCCCCAGAGGCACTCAAGTGTGCAGTAGTTGCTATGGTACTAAAAGTATTTTTGTTTGTTAAGCAGTAGATTAAATAGTCACATAAAGTGATTAGTCTGCACATTGGATCATTCCTTGGGAAGGCTTAAGTTACAAACTAGCTTTCTGAGGAAATTGTTTAAGCTTTCCACTTATGAAAAAAATGGGTTTTTTTGAATTGTAGGCTAGTGTGTTTAAGAGACTGCATTCTCTACTCCGATTTAAACTTCCTTGAACAAACAAGGTGGTATCGTAAGAAGCCACTTTTATATCTCTGCAAAACATAGTTGCATCTGTTAGCTTCATGCAATAAGCTCTGTAATAGCTCCAGTGTTATCGTCATTATCACTAATAGCCAAGGTCTTGGATTACGCTTTTGTTGCAAGATGAAGGGATGTCTTGCCATGGGTCGTAATGGAGCTTCATCAAGGATGGAGTGCTTGCCTGGGTTACCAGGCAGAACAGATTACCTTAAAAGGCTGAGGACATAGACATTTTCTTCAAAATAAGCTTGCACAAATAATATATATGTAAAATTATGTAAAATTTTGTAAGTTATTGGGGCATATAAAAACTTGTACTGTTGCTTACTTCATCACCTGCCTTCACATTTATATTGCACTCACTTCATAAGATCCAGGCACTACTATGAGTGGGACTCCAAAATAAGCCTCAATATTCAGCGGTTGATGAGCAGGCTTTGTAACAACAACCCATAATTTTCAGGGCTGAGTAGCAGATGGTCACCTAGTGTGAGCCACCACGAAATCCAGGAACAGTTTTGACCACTGCAGAGTTGGAGGATCTGCCCCTCTGATTCCTACTGCCCACGATCACCCCTTTCCAAGGACCTGCTGGCTGCAGAGTTGCCACTCTAGACTAGCAAAGCAGTGTCAGATTAATGAACATTCGTTCCATCTTACCAGTAAAGAAGTTCCAGTTAATTCCTGAAACTAACAGCTCTTTCATTCTGCTTGCACCAGAAAGTGATTTTTGAACTTACAGCCAGTTAAAGGTCCCATCCTGATGGGGTAAGAGACAACCAAACTTAAATATCTACAGGGATCATTCTGGTTGCAGAACAAAGATGGCTAATTTCATTCAGAGGACTCCAAGGCTTTTTATTTTCTCTAAAGAAAAATCAAGCTAAGCAAAATATTAACATTAAGCAAGTACAGCTGTAGATATCAGATAAGAGCAGTTCTGAGGATAATATTTGGCATATAATAGTGTTTCATCTGTTTTTCCTGTACCCCCATAAATGATGACAGAACTCTCTTCTCTGCAAGAGTTCCCACAACCAAAGACATTGATCACCGGGGCTTCCAAAAGAAAGGCGAGAGCAGCCAATACTGGCTCCAAAGAAAACAAAACATGTACCAAACTTACAAGAAAGTAATCATAAAACTCCTCAAAATGCCAGTAGGACTGAAGCAGATCAACTGCAGACAGACCTGCAAAGTTTACTGCTAAGTTCCCTTCTTGAACACTGGTGTAAGAAACCAGACACTGAGCAGCTAGAATTACAGAACCAAATATTCAGTTCTCTAGGCAAGAGGAGACAAGAATAACTTGTACATTTATCACACTTAGCAAATGCAAATAAAAATGCCTACTCGACATAAGCTAAAGCTGTTTGCATTGCCTAAGAAATTTGGGTCCAGAGTCCCCATTCAAACACACACTCTGTGCTGTAGCTTTGCCAACATCCTCCTGAGATTATTAATTTGGAGTGACCTCAAATTGCAATTTCTTTGGGATGAACACTATCCTGTGCTAATTCAATATTCCCTATATAGCCTCCCCCAGAGAGCAGTTGTTCCAGATGACTGCAGGGACGTGAAAAATAAACTTGAAAATAGGAACACCCATCACCAGAGAGGACAAGACTAGCAAGAGTCTAACAAGAGATGTTCAACATCAATTCCAAACAGTTATACACAGGACATCTTTGTTTCCCCACACAGAAAGACCATCATGAAAGTCTTGGAGCAAGATTTTTACCGGCTGCTTCATAATGAAGTCTCCTTGCAAATAATTCATTTTACAAATGTTATTTCATCCATATAGAAATGATCTGGGATAGGCAATTGGTAGCAACTTTCCTACTTCACAGATGAAACTTTCAACAAAGACAAAAGTCAGTATTTAGTAGCTTGGAAAATAGTTTGGTAATTGCAAGCTAGGTGTCTTCATATGAAATGACATTGCTAAAACACCCCTTTTTTATATTTAGCAGTGCAGGACTGCAGTATATCCAAAACACACAAGCTGACTCTTCGGATGTCTTCTGAAGGATTCTAAAAGCAAGCAATATTTTTAAGGTTGATTTCAAGTTTCAGTGCCTAACTGAACCACCTCTGTCTTCTTCCATTCTTCCCTTTGAAAAGACGGATACCTTCATTTATTTTTAATCCCATTCATCTCTCAAAGCTGCCAAAAACTGAACCCAGTTCACATCAGACAGCACTTGACCTCCTTGGGGCGCCCCAGCTCAAACACCTCCCACCACACGTTGCCTCTGGACCTCCAAATCCACTCCGGCCACCACCAGGCAAGAGCAGAACTTCTCCCTTTCCAAGGCTGATGGAGCTGGAGGTGCAACCAGCCCTCCTCGATATCAGACCCGTGTGCTCGTGCGGAGGCAGCCTCGTCTGGGAGGCGAAAGGAAAAGCAACACAGCAGTTATTTTAGTTACAACCTGCTGACAATGGCGTGGAAGTTGATGGAATCTGCAGGAAGAGTGACTTGACATCTGTCAGCACCCAGTGACGGGCTACCAGGCTCCAGCATCGGCCTCGACTAACTCTTTCTTTCTCCAGCAGCCCGGGATTTACAGGGGTGCTGCAGGTCTCTGCTGTGTTTTGATTCATGCCCCTTCTGCACTGATGCTCTCGTGCCGCTCGCAGCTGAGCTGCTTTGATTTAGGGCAGTGAGAACACATCAGGCTTCCTCACAGGTAGGTATTTATTGTACACGTGGTTGTGCGACAGAATGTGTATCTTCATATTTTATGTGGTGCCAAACACCAATACAGAGCACATTTGAACAACTCGGGTAGAAGGAATAACATTACACTTCAACACAAAGGGCTTCTTTACACAGAAGCTCAGAAAAGTTAATCTGCACTAACTATAATATTTCATCTTAAAAAGTGAACTAGCTAATCCATACGGAACCCTATGTAGACATTTATTCAGACGCTAAATGTGTATCAAGAGTCCTGGGCCAGGAAATCTTCCTGGGAAAGGGAGTTGGGGCAATTTCTGCCTCAAACCAAAGCGAACCCAACAATTTTGAGGCAGTTTACTTTGATTTCTGATTTCATGAAAAGTCCCAGCACAGCCTCCCGTGTGAGCTGCCCTACACCTCTGCTGCACCCAGCACAATGCAGGAGATGCACAAAGCTTCTTGCTGAAAACTGTTCCAAGGTTCAACAAAGCTTTACCAAATCACAGGACGGTTTAGTCAGATTGGAACCTTAAGCAAAGATACAAGACGCTCATTTGTGAGTCTGCTTCGGCACTCTCAAGATGGCAAATCAGAGCAAATGGACAAACCTGCCCCTGATTTATGGAACTGTAACAGTGACATCTCTCACTCATGCCAAAAAGATAAGCTACCCTGCAGAGAACATGCAAGCACAGCCTGAAAACCACACTGCAAATCAGTGAAGATTTGAACTAAGAGAGATTAAAGAAAAGGCCTTTATTAAAGCATTTATGGCACAAACAAACTTTCCCCTGGACAGCTGCTTCTTTGCTTGAAGAAAATACGTATTTAGTACTCATAGGAATTATATCACGTTTGCTTTCTCCTGCCTAAAAACATACATAATATTATTTCAGCACAAAGACAATTTATTCATGGGTCTTTTACTTCATTGAAATATTCACTTCAACTCCAAACCTGCAGCTTTAAGTGTTGGCTGTGTTTTCCTAAATCAATCACCAGAAAGGGATCCAAGTCCCCCTGTTTCTCCTGCTAGTAAGAAAAATTGTCATTATCAACTTCCAGATAAACCAGTGCAAGGCACAAGTGCTGCACTGAAACACCCAGGCTTGACTCTTCCTTTTGCATGAGACCTAGAAGTATGGAATGAAAGAACAAATAAACGAATAAAGCAGACACACACACACACAACACTAAACGAATAAAGCAGACACACACACACTACGTATCATCTTCTTCTCTTAAAGGGCTACAGAGCTCCCAAGGCCACATACTTTCCTCTGAGCATGTTCTGAACCTGATTTCTCTCCTTTGGTGGGTTGCAAGAGCAGATGCAGGGCTGGGATTTGATCTAAGGGGTTTTGCCATGAGAAGCTGCATTAAAGTCCAGGGCAGTATTTTGCTCTTGCTCTCCTCACATCACAGGGCTGCCTTCTTGCTCTGCATTATGTCAGAATATTTTATAGCAAGAAATGGTAGAAACAAATACCATCAAGCCAGCCCTGCCATTCCTCCCCCCACTCTCCACACAAGAAAACCCCTCCGTCCCCACAAAACAAGCCGAGCTTATGCCAAGCCTAACAGAGCTCACACAGACATTGTTATCTTTTAAAATGACACCTTCAATTTAATTATCTCAGAGATTAAATCATCCCCAGACTATTAAGCAAAATAACTCAGTGGTGCCAAACACTGCATCACACCATGACTTTTCTTTTTGCTAACCCCCTTTAAGCCTCCGCTGTGACTAGATACACCCCATGGCAGAAGTGCACAGATTGCAGTCGTGCCTGGTCTCCCCGAAGCCAATCCCTGCCCACACAACACGCCAAGTTTCCTCTCCAGCTCAAGTCTGACCTCACCTTCACTGCTGTAAATTCAGAGCAGGTCCCCACGCTTTAGGGGCTATTTTAAAACATGCTCTTTATGCCCTAGTAATAGGGAGCACCATCTCCGGATGGACAGGAGAAGCATCTGCATCTCTCGCTGAGCACTTCTCCAACAGCCCCAGGCAGATCCAGCCTACCCAGCACACAACCTGCACTTCTGCCTCCTCCTGAAGTCGGTGGAGATCTCAAATTTCATGGTGGAAAGAAAGCTTGGTCACCTAATCCTTAATAGCCACCAAGATAACTACCAAAAGGAACTATCAGGGAGAACGAATTTTTGGAAAAGGCTAGGATTAGATGCCTCAAAAGGAATGCAGAAACCTCCCCAAATCTGAGTTACAGGCAAAATTTCTCCCGGGAAATGGTTCTTGAAGCACAGCAGTCTGCCAGGACGTGCTCTGGAGCGGGCATGTTCTTCCACGCGATGCTCCCTGAGCTGTTGTCACTGGCAGCAAAAAGCTCTGAACATCTTGGGGGTTCATCCCTGAACCACACGGACACGGGGGAGTTTGTTGGAGCCCTGCGACAATTAGTTCCTGGGGCTGCTCACATGCAGGAACAGACTTATGGCTGCTTTAATTCTGCAGTCCTTAAATTAAAGACAGTGAGGGCTGTGGGCTGGGGACATGGTTCTGCATTTAAAGCACAACACGGGCTGTATCTCACCACGTGAATAACCCTGCTTTGTCCTCTCCTTTGCTATTATTCCTATCCCCTGACAAGAAAACTACGTGTTTGGCTGGTGTCTATGCTGTTTGTTATTTCAGATTCCATTATATCTCCCCTTGCAGAAAAATGGTGCTGAGTTGTTTGAAGAAGGATAAGAGCCTGTCATTTCTACAACAGCTTGCCTCTCAAAAAGCCTTAACATTCAAGTCCTCTGGGGACCCAGAAACAAGAGACATTGGCCCAGGAGACTTGTGGGCTAATGGCAAGACACAGTGTTGGATTCAACTGAACTATGGCCCTGTGAATGCAAATGCCTCCAAGGAGGAAGCAGCTGAACTGGAGGCAGAGAGGAGCAAGACTTCAGGTCACGGCTAAGAACTCACCCGTCTGAGTTATCAGGCTGCTCAGAGTCAGCAATTTGTTTTATTCACAATACTCACTCTGGTCTTGTATCTTGTTTACCCCAGCAATCCATTCAAAAACTCCACGTACTGCTTGTGTGCTTCAAACGAGCACTAAAGAAATCATTCTGCTAAGTCAGGAGCTCAGCAGCACAGTTAATATCCCCTCCTTTCCTCAAGCATCAAGAATTGCCAAAATACTTTCTCTTTGAAACATTTCCACGGGTTTCTAACTCAGCTGTTGGTCTAACCTAAAACCTGAAGGTCTTGCTCATGCTGGTTGTTTCCTCCCTATGGCAGTTACCTTCAAACCCTGTATGGCTTCACTGGTCTGAACTATTAATACAGTGTCCTGCTCTTCACCACTGCGGAGCTGAATGTCTGACACCTGCCAAAGCTGACATGTAGACAAGGCAGCAATGAGGACACATATGACTGCATTTCCACCACTCTGGATAAGATTTTAAATCCTTATGAACAAGACAGAGGAAAAAAAAATAGTAGTAGTAGTTAAAGATTCCTGGTAAAGCTATCACACAAGGAGCCACTATCCATTTCTCCCCACCTGATCACAGCATAACCATGGGGCTCCTGGTTCCTCATGGCCTGTAGGTGTCATCTGCCTCTCAAAATGCACTAACATTTTGAAAGAGGGATTATGAAATTAAAAAAAAGTGTTAAGGGTTTTGTGTTCTTTCACCCAGTGCAGGCACTTGATTTTGATGACATTACATAGATTCCAGCAACAGCCCTCAATTTCTGTGGAAAAAGCAAGATATCAGTCACTGTCCAACAGCTACTCCCTGACTGGCTCTTTTTCAGAGGGTTGTAGGATCTTCTTGTACAAGCAGTCAAGGACAGGCTCTGTAGGTGGGCTGGCACTTAACTATCCAGTTTTCTTAAATAAACAGAGGGAAGTAAGATTTACAGTCTGCCTAATCAGTGTCCACAACTCCTAATGATCCTTAGTTCTCCTTGGATTAAGGGAATAGGTTGCTGCTTGGTTTCCTACTTTTTTGTTTATTCTATCCGTCAAATCTGCATAGACTAACCTGTGAGAAGAGCAAGACAACTAATGCACTGAAAATGTTCAGAGTTCCAGGATACATCATGTGGTCTCCAGTCCCAAACTGGCATAAATTACATCCTGGAACACATTATGTCCTGCTATGTTAGACAAGAAAGGAAATGTGGTATACAATGAAATGAAAGACATCCTGGAACTTATTACATACTCAAAAGACAAAAGAAAGGACATTATAGGATTGACGTAGCTAATAAATGATGTGTTGGCATCTCTTTTCCACTAAGATGTGGATTAACAACAGATGTATTACACTAATGTCTATTTGTACACTAATCTAAAACAACTGTATTGCCGTTGCAGACAGGAATTTGATAAATGCAGCCCCCATTCCAGCTTCAAAAGTGCTGCTGAGCTCTAGGAAAGGTGCAGAGGGGTGTGAGCCCACTCCCAGAGTTTCTCCTTTCAGAGTTTGTGCCCTTGATCTCACCTCCTCCTCCCAGCAGAATTGGCTTTGTCATCTCCTGGTGATCCCTCAGCTGCATGGTCAGGTAGGAAAGGGGCTGCCCTTGTGACTTGGCCTGCAGCTCAGCTGTGGGATATCTGGGAATTAAGAACTACTCTGCCTGTTGAAGGGCACTCAGTGCTTTTGAGCTCCAGAAGTCAAAGGGTTAAATCCTGAAGCCTACCAACTCCCAAAATATCACTTTCCTTCTCAGAAGCCAACAAGCATCCTGCATTTACATAAAGCCCTCCAGGGAAGGCAGCTGCAGAAGGCATGCACAGAAGATGCCTTCCTCAGGTGGCTGAAGCATAGGAAGGAAGATACCCCTTGACTTACCCTCTAGCTCCTTCCCACAAGTAGCAGCTGGAGCAGAACTAGAGGCAGAGCCTCCAGAGCCCTGTTCAGTCCCAGTCTGATAGCTAGGACAGTTAGCTCAGTTCTCCTCAACCAGCTCAGAAAAATCAGTCCTTACAGTTCTGGAATCTGTGAGGAAGGGGAAGATGGCAGGAGGAGGTGACACTTAACCAGAGCTGTCTCCAACCATCTTAGCAATGCAGGTGCATTCAGCTCAGCTGCAGAGAGGCTTTTCCAGCATTGCTGTTCTCCTGTAGCTTGTACAGCACAAATGTGTGTCCACAACCTTGAGGTTTGTGGAGTCCCAGGCCAGGAAAGCGAGGAGAAATGCAATGAGCTGCGGTCCCTTCTCCCCATTGCTACTGAAGTTTGATACACGTGGTTTCTCCTAAAAACACCACAGATGAATGGGACAAAGTGCAAGCAGGGAAGCCTGGGCTATCCAATCCTTTTAAGGTACCTTTTACTGGTATTCAGAAGTAGCACAGAGAGGAGCTGCCACGAGCCAGCAAAAACAGGGCACAGGGCAGCAGCTCAGCCAGGAATCAGCATCCCCAAACTGTTTTGCCTGTTCTTGACCCGGAACACAACCAGTATAAAAGAATAGAAACAGATCTATGGGATGTTGGGGGAGTAGAATAAAAGAAAGAAAAGAAACAGAAGCATGAGAGAAGTAGGGGAAGGAATGCAAAAGCTGGCTAAATGAGAAAACCTAGGTGAATATATCTGGATCCTCCCTCCCTAGCCAGTGGTGGCTTTTTCTGTAAAACAGATTTTCTCTGGAACAATTTGCATGTGCTTCCAAACTGAGTGCAGATCTGTTACCAGTCACTCAAAGCTTCCCCCCAGGAAGGAGCAGAGGTTACAGGAAACAGTGACAGTCTGTCTTTGTGCTGCTCATAGCTTGCCTTACTGGTACAGCTAGGAGAAATATCTGATCATCTATTCAAAGTCATCTCCACTGTAGATTTTAGACTATGCCTCATTCACTGCTTTATTTCCCACTATATGTTTAGCTGGTCCAGTGCTGGGCTGGTAACTAAAATATTAAATTGAGAAGCAGCTACCCCATGATTTCTCAAATATTTTTTTCTTCTCAGAGACACTATTTCTACTAGAATTGGATAAAACACTCCCTGAAGAATGCCTAGTGATAAACACAGAGACAGGATTAAAATAAAGTTATCCCTTACATTTTTAAGTTCTTAATAGATTATCTATACCCATATACTCACAAAAGGCTAGTGAAAAGGCTAGGATGCTGCAGAATAAGTGTTGTTCCTAAATTAAATATGCCCTCTCTTTTCCATAAAATCTCTGCAAATTTTTAGGCAAAAGGGGATCTGGAATCCAGAAGATAGTCTCTGCCTGGTTCTGGTTCAATTTTTCGTTTCTTGCATTTCTCCTCTTTTCCCTCCCCTGGATATACATCAATGCCCTTAAGGTGCTGAAAAAGCTAAGTTACTCCACATGGAGTACAATTGGAAAACCTCTCCAACTTCCATACAGTTAAATATTCCAGGACAGGCTGCAGTTGTGCTTCCTGCAGCACTTCAGCACTTTGAAGCAAGTCAACTTCTCCTGGGATAATGGGATTTGCAAACTTCCACATTATGACATTTGTTTGAAGGAGACTCCCATGGGCCCCGACAAAGTGACTTGATGACAGGTCTCCACGAGAGGCCAACGTGGTGCTCTCCTGTGCTGACACACAGGCAAGACAAGGACAAGCCCCTCCTGGCAGCCTCACTCGGGAGGCAACGGGCTGACCCACGGATTTCAATCGTTGTCCCTGCTATGCAGGGTTCCCACTAACGAGCCAAGCAGCCCAAAGGCCACAACACCACAGCCTGGGCTAAGGAAGGCCCAAAAGATTTCACTTGGTCTTGTATTTGAAGTACAGTGCTCTGGGGACAGAAGATGATGGCTTTTACAATCCATATATAGCAGCAGGTCCAGAATCCATTAACCAAAGAAACTGCTTTCTGCTGGAGAATGTTTCCTAAAACCCACAAATCAGTGTGCCAAGACCACCCCTGGCTGAAGCACCATCTGTTCCTCCATAAATCTCCTCCAGTTTTGGTAGACCACCAGCCTTCATTTCTTTTCCCCATCAACCCAGCAAGGAGATCGATGCCAGCAGCGTATGTAGCTCCTTGCCCTTACACCAACCCAAGAGAGAGATGGCTCCATGTTTCAAGGGAAGGGAGCGAGTTTCACCTGGGCAAACACGCAAGGATACAAAAACAGGCTGCAGACTTAGAAAGGTGGGACAGAAGAGGAGATGAACTGGGAAGAGCAGCTGTATGGACTGAGAGGATAACACATGGAGGAACTCACAACGTTCTGTCCTAGGCTCCACAGTTCCTGGCTCCAATGCTTGTCCCTGAGCACCAAACACTTCAGATGAGTTAAGACTCTGGCCAGGGTGCTGTTATGAAGCTGGATCTTTACTGCTTTCCATCTGTTTGTGCTTGAACTGGTCAAGAGTCTCATGAAAGAAAAAGTACCTCCAAAAGGCCATCAACAGGCAGAAACTGGGACCCTGCAAGTGCATGTCCTAGAAGCAGAACCGAGGACAAACTCTGGCCAACAGAGCATTTAGAGCTGTATTAAGACTTTCTTCTTATGCTTAGCCATTAAAAAAAAGCCCAAGTTCGGGAGGAGAGGGGAAAACACACAATTTTTAATGGAGTGTCTGTGTGTGTAAATGTTGAAAAGGGACCCTAAGGCCACTTCAGCCCATGCAGCACATTGGAAAGGTACAGTCTGGAAGTTTTAATTGCTTGAGTAGCCTTTATGCTGCAAAGTGAGCATTAATACTTCATAATACTTCATAATACTTCAGCAGGAGCATCTGTCTCATAGCTTTGCTGGGTGCAACCTCATTTTGTTTTGTGACCTCTGAAGACCTCATAACCATTTGTCACTTCTGAATCTCACCAGGCTTGCCACCTAACTGCTCTCTGTGGTGCATTAACCACTCGGAGGACAAGGGGTACCTTACAGGTGCCACCTGAATTCACCTTCAATGCAACCCTTGGCAAACAACAGAGTAGCAGGAAGCAAGTGCAGGAAAGCTGTTAATCCAATATTTCAAAACAGTCAGAAGGTCCTTCCCTGTTGGTTAAGGCAAGGAGACCCAGAGGAACAACAGGTGCATGTGGATCCAAAAGGAAACAAGCCTTGCTGGGATCCCGTGCATTAACCACTCGGAGGACAAGGGGGCTTCCTGTAAGGCAGGAAGCAAGAAGCCTAGGAGATTGGGGCTTTCTGATCACGAGCATCAGGACACAGACAGACAAGTCATCATTCTTGTATGCAATATCTATGAGAAAAACAGGAATAAACAAGCAGGGGTGAGTTCAGCTCATCTGCATTTGCAGGCAGCAAGCAAAGATCGCTCCCCCCTTTGCAGCACACTAACTGCCCGTGGGGATGTTTGAAGTCAACTATACGGACACACACGACCCTCTGGAAATTAGGGTCTTGCTCCATACACTCAAAGGGCAAGAAGCTTCCTCAGTTGCCTTATGGCAACAAGCACAGAGCAGCTTCTCTACCACCAACTGCCATCTCTGCTTATTGAGCATTAGACCTCGTCTCCAGAGATCTGCAGTGCAGACAGGTTCCAGGAAATGAACTAATGTGATTATGGATTAGAAAAGATCATGAGAGGCCCAGGTACGATAAGAAACAGATCCAGACACAGATATCTGCCTGCAGCAGAAGCCTTTCCTTCAGGAGACGCAGGTTGCGGAGCAGCCACCCAGGGAAAGCCAGGTCCTCTTTACACGAGGACAGGCATCAGAACTGGAACCAAAATCCATGGCTGCCACTTGCTCCAACAGAAAAAGGAAAGTCTAGATGGCAGATGCTATGACAGAGACAACTGAACTAATTTGCTGAATAGGACTTGAGGCCAAAAACCAGAGAAGAATGGAAGAGTGTCCTTGCTAAATTCCTTCACTTCAAGACTGTGTAATTAGGCCAGGAAAAGCACAACAGAACGTGCTGTAGAAAAGTCTTGCACTGGCTTGTTAACCTAACAGGCCTTTTCCATCTCCAAAGTCTGCATTTCATAGCAGGTACCTGAAAAGTAGAGATTACATCAGGTGGTAAGCCAACAATTCCCACCACATCAAGAAAATAAGCCCAGATCAAGTACAGGAAAACGTGTATTGAAATAAAAGCCCACAGACCAGCTAGGCCCTCATTAACAGGAGAGCCTTCCCTAAAAGCCAGTGGAGTTGTGGCCCAACAACCCATGGCAGATGGGACGTGTGTGACATCTACGAGTGCTGTTCGGCACGGTGCCTGCGTAGGCCTGCTCTGAGCCCGCAGGGCCCAGGCCCTGGGTACAAGATTGCCCATAACATCATAACTACACCCCAGTACCCACGTATAGAGCAGCAGCTTAGACCCTGGGCAGAGCTTAGCTAGCACAACCACATGGTTGAACCCTTTAGCAAACAGGGTCTAACTTACCCTTAAATGCAAGGCCCAGGCAACCCCACTAGCAACTCCAGGGATGTTGCTGAGACTGTAAACAGTGAGTACTTCTGAAAGTCAAACATTTGGGCACCACAACAGAATTCTTCTCTTTCCCCTACCACCCCATAAAACACAAAGGCTACCCAAAATAGCAAGCCAATTTTTGAAAAGGTTCCCGTGCATCAGCTCTTGTGTGACCTTGGCTGAGTCACGACGGACCCAGGAGTCCTCCTCTCTAGCTGGCTGCTCTAAGTAGATGGCTACGCTGCTTCCCTCGAGACGCAGCAAGGCAGAAATAGGAAATGAAATGGAGAACAGGGAGGAAATTCCAACACAAAAAATTAAGAGGCAGTCACAGAATTCTCCTGGTAAGAAGTAAAGAAATACATATGCAAGAGTGAAGGCTAGAGACACAGAAATATCTTGTTAAATTTTTACAGTTTAACCACTGAACAAGTTACTTTCTCTCTATAATTTATACCTGAATTGTGTGTCTAGACATGACATCATTTTAAGGTATGCCTTGTGTTCTGTGGTAAGTTTACAATAACCAGAACTTATAATTGCTGTGGTTCAGGTCAAAGCAAAAGAGGAAAAAATACCCAAAGTACCTTCTAAGCAGCTGTTCTGCTGTTTTAGTGTGTTTTTTTCTGTCAAGGAGACATGACCTAGCAAATGCTAGAAGCCAACCTTAAACCAACTCCCCTTCTGGAAAGTGATGAATTCCATAGATAATCTTCTGTTCTCAGGCAGGTTTGTTCGGTATGGTTCGTATTAAAACAATGAAGGATGGTAAGATAAGTAAGGGCAATGTAAATGTCTACTGTGTGCCCCTGGAGATTGACTGCTACAGACATACCAGACCCCGCTGCACATTCACATAATAAACCAGTTATCCGAGCACAGTAAAACAAGCCTGCGGGTCTCAGATGGGATAACACTAACTATCAGCATCCTCTCACTGCTGAGACATAAATCCCGAGGCTACGAAAGCTGGAACCAGAGCACAGTTAACACGCACCAGCCACTCTCACAAAAAGAAGGAATCCTGTGGTGATAAGGGCTGCTGACCAAGTGACTTGAATCACATGAGGAATTGCAATCCCTGCTCCAAGCGCATGGCCTGAAGCGTGCTGCTGCATCAAGGAAGGGGAATTTAGACAGCAGAATTGGGGAGGGAGGGAAAGCAGGAAAACAGGACAACCTGTTCTTGTTTGCGACCACGGGCACCCTTGATCTGAGGACCAGCCATGGAGGAGCTGGAGTGAGGATGAGAGCACCCAGGAGGGCATCTCCAGACACACCAAAGCTGTCCCCACAGCAGCAAGCTGAGGGCAGCTCCCAGGCAGTCACACCCAAAGCATCACAAAAGTCCTAAAGAAAAAGCAAGAGCAATTTGGAGAAGGTACATTGACCAGAGAACAGCATGGAAATCAGTCCCTAGCTTGCATTGCAAAAGGCACAAGTATGTCACCCACACACAGGGATGTGACAAACATTAACACGTGTAAGAAACAGGTACTCGGGTTCTACAATACTGTGTGCTCCATTACTCTTCATGTTATCCTAACAGAAACAACCTATAGCTTTTAAGTTATCTAAACTAACATTTAAAAAAAGGCAGTAGCTCTTCTTAAGATTTTAAGATTTACGGTGGATGAAGAGCAATCCTGAGACAAAAGGTTTTGCTATAACAACTGTTATATGGTCCCAACGTGAGTTTTTTCCTACATCCATAAACATAATAAATCCAGACACCATGTGTATTAGTCAGAAAAAAACTTAATGATTTCTTCTTACATGCAGTTCATTCAAGCCCTGCTCACGAGCATCCTCTACAATGCACATGCTAACAGCAAAGAGAAGACAGCTCATGGCCCTGCACCAGCCTCCTAGGGAGGAGGAGAAGGGATGACTCAGTCTAGTAAAAGCCTGCCACTAGATATTAATAGAGCCATCCAAATTCTGATTAAAATATCCCATTAAGTGCAAGAAGGACCTTCGTGTTTACAGTTCCGCAAATAAATTTTATGGTTATCATACTTACTGCTATTGCTGGTTATTCTGCTTCCCTAAGACAAGCACAGAGCAAGAATGATACCTTTGCACAGACTCATCACACTGTTAGAGAACTTGAACCACTCGCGTGGTAAAGAGAACAGGCTTTTTTAATTTGTAGCTAGTAAAAAGCTACTGTTGGGCTGTCGAATTGCCAATATTAAGACAAAAGTGAGAATCTTCTATGTTTAACAAACCAATATCCATCTTCTCCCTCCCACTCAGTCTACCTGTGATAGAAATAATTGCTTATTTATGCTTTTACAAGGACTAGCTAGTACACAATGGAACGACTGTGTTCAAGGCATCGCTGGCAGATCACACAGGGAGATGTGCTTAGCAGATAATACAACTGGAGAACGCTGGAAAAGCCACTGTTTGTTTAATCACTTGACAGTATTTCTGAAAAGATCGAATAATCCAAGTTCAGAAATAATTGTTCCCCTTATTTAATGGACTGTAATACATTAATCCAGTGCAAATCCCTGCAGCAAGACAGCTAGCTGTAGCGTTCAGAGCCATCACTGGATGAGCACCGAGTTGTATGCATTTAACAACTCTCACCACCAGTAAGGAGAAAACCAGAACCTTTACCACAGGCCTCTGCTCTTTAAGCTAAAAAACACAACAGGCTGGCAACAGCAATAGGTGGTTTTTTTTTTGTTTGTTTGTTTTTTTAAAAAAAATCATTCATTCAATTTGGCTACTGGAAAAGAACTAATTAACTAAGATATTCCACAAGCTCTAATACTGTCTCACTGCTACCAGGGCAGTTTCTACAGCTTGTGCTACCGAAGCAGTCTTCCCTTCTCCCTGAGAACAAGACCTGAAAGCTTCAGCAGAAGCCTCTAGCACTTGATGTAGGAAGCCAGATTTGGCATCATCACTGGTTGCAGGAAATAGTCTAGTTAAAGACCTCCTGCCCTGAGGGATGGGCTGGTCTGGATCAGTGTATTCATATAGGCATTTGCAGGAAAATAAAGAAACCAGCAAGAATTTCTTGAACCATCTCTTAATACCTCTACAACTACATAAAGGTCAGGACCTCTTCTAGCTCTGTATTTCTATAGTCCTGCTTACTGAGAATTGCTGCCCAATTAATCAGAGTCTCTGCCTTGGGCAATCCTGTACCCCAGTCTGTTCTGTTACCATAATGCTCCAGCATTGGATCTGCTTGCAGCAGATGCATACATAGAACTGGAAGATTTAGCAAATAGTCACAAACAATAGTTGCTTTTGCATTATTTGTTTTGTGGCATCAGCAACCAGAAATCAGCAAATGCTGCAAGAATTTTCCTGTCAAGGAAGATCACACAGAAGATGTGGTTGCATGCGTAGTACTACCCTGATGTTGCCTTTCCTACATGCTGCACCCATTGCTACTCATCTCAAAACATCTGTGCCTTTCCAGCGACTGATTACACAGAGACACACAACAGCACTCACTATCTACAAGAGGCCAGGGACTGAATGCTGAGTTTATTACAGAACAGGTCTGGAGTAAACTGCCTGTCAGGAGCCCAGGCAAGAAGCTTATGAGTCTAGAATAAAAATCATCATGGTCCTTAGTGAACTTACTCACTGGGGATTTCAGAGAGCCTTTCCTTTGTGTCTTTCCTGCTTTAGCAGTTGAAAAACCTAATAGGACCTGTCTAAACGGTAAAGTTTTAAACTCAAATCTACTTTGATCAACTCTTAAGTGCAATTTGAAATCTAGCTTTGTGGCAGATAATCAGAGCTGATGCCATTGGAAAGCTCATCAACAAGCTTTTAAGCTTTAAAAAGTTTTAAACTCAAATCTACTTTGATAAAATCCTTTAAGTGTTGTTTGAAATCTAGCTTTGTGGCAGATAAAAATCAGAGCTGATGCCATTGGAAAGCTTATCAACAAGCTTTTTTTTTTTTAAGCTTTCTTTTAAGAACTGTAAAGTTGCTACAAACCCACCCAGCAAGTGTTCTCTATGCTGCAGTGACAAGCAGGATATCTTGCAATATAATGTTTGTGAAATGATTAAATGTTTCCTGCTCTCCACAGTAACTCTGCTTTCCCTTCAGGTCCTGTTTTGGGAAAAAACAGATAGCTCTTAATGTCTACTGGTTATATTATTTTTAGGAAAGCCTACCTGTGCTGTTGATATTTTAACTGCATATATAAATGTACATAACTAACTAATGATCAGTTAACCAATCTAATTATTTAATAGTATGAGATATTCAAATATTAAAGGCATGGTCCTTTCCCAGCTGTACACATTCCTTCACCCTGACACAGCAAAACTAGCAATACTCAAGTTCAGATCTGTACCACAAATTAAGACTAACTTTCAGATTGAGGGTTCATGAGGCAGAAGCCACTGCAATTCTTGCAATTCGACTGCTGTGAGGAACACTGACATACACAGGCAGATACCCCTTCACAGAAACATATACGAGATTCTACATGGTGCCAGATACAGCCTCCTGGATACATTAGCAGTAAGCATTACACCTGCAGAGTGGATCTGTGGCACCAGACTCCAAAGCAGCATTTCTTTTATTGAGCTTATAGCACTTCTGAACAGAGCCTCGTCCCATCCTCTTCCTCAAAGAGGAGCTCCTGCCTTGGGATCTTGCTGCCCTGCGAGTCACCTTCCATTCAAGATTTGGGCTCCGATTCCTCCTGCCCCTGTATTTCACTGCTCACACATCTGACCAAATCTTACATTATGGATTTCTGCCCAATTCTACAATTTAATCAAAACCTGACTGCCTTTTAATCCTAGTCTACCATGTATTATTCCCAGCACTGCTCAGCTGTGTAACATGCACAGATCTGATTAGAGGGCTCCCTTCTTTCCTCTCAACAATTTTTAAATGAAATATCAAGTCACACCAGACTGAGAACAGTCCCTGGTGCAACTCCATTTGACACCTCCACCCAAACTGACACAGCCTGAACCCAACTAATTACACTGCACCGTTTGTTTGGAGTGAACTGATTGTGTATTTTGAAGTTGTTCCATTTAGCACACATCCCTGTAGCTTCCCAAATGGAGCTATACAGCTCTGCTGCCTTTATCCTGCTTATTAGCACATCAAGAGAAGACTCCATGTTGGCATGATTTGCAATGAACTAGCTTTTACCTAGTATTTCCTCAGCATTAAAGTGAAATTAAACTCAACTAGAAATTATTTGGAGGGACACATTTGTTTCCTCTTTTATTAACAGGGAGTTAAGAATGAAAACCCAGGATTCAGCAACAAGGAAACCTGACACCTACCTCTTGTTCTCACCTCAAGGTCTTCCACAAAGCATGAAACCGCATTCACAAACTACCCTGGCAAATCCACCTCTGGTCCCATTCCTGGGCCTACTCTCCCAACTCTGTCTGCTTCTCAAAATGAGTTTCCACTGCTTACAAAGTCATCATAGGGCGCTATGGCAGCTCAGGATGAGGAACAGACTTTATATGATGTGACACTTGCTGAAACTCCTCACTCGTCACACACTTCAGATGGAACTAGATGCTCCAGCTGACACAGAGAGCTGCAAGTTGAGGGCTCCCTGTGAGGGGTCCTGGCTTCTGGGCCTCTGCTCAGTTCAGTCAGAGTCCGTATTCATTAGCTTTTTTATTTCTTCCCCCCAACAGATCAAAAAGTCCACCTTTCTTTAAGGCTTTTGAGAAGTTGCAGCAATCCAAATTCATTGGTGATTGTCCTAAAAGGCATTAGGGTTTGTGTTGGACTGGTGGAAAAGAAGCTTTGATTTTCTTTCCAAATCTTGACTAAATGATATAGCAGCATATCCTTTCTGGCAATATTTTAACAAACATCTCCAAAGGCATCTCAAAAGTTCAGACCTTTATGTCACAGCTGCTAAATGCCACTGCTAAGTGGCATCTAAAAACAAAGCAAAAAGCTTCACTGACTCTTATACACAACCCCTTGGAGATATAGAACCAGGTGCCACTACTGCAACACATTCACATGGATTTGTTACTACAGCCTTGCTTGGAAGAGCTCCTGGAAAGCTACAAGCTCCATGCACACTGCGGAGACCCTGTGCTTAGCCCGTACATACATCTCTTCTGATGGAAGTGATTCCTTCCTTATGGTCCCTATGGCACCATAATATGTTCTTATAAAAAGGCCTCTAAGTAGTATCATGTTATTGATCATCTTTTGAGTTA
>NW_010577085.1:98850-126786 GCF_000705375.1 Tinamus guttatus | reverse complement strand
CAGGGGGAGCAAGACATAAAATACCTGATTTATTTTCCATGAGGACTTGAAAATATCCTGCAACATGCTTGAGAAAGTCCAGCTTTGTCTGTTAGATTTCCAGGTTTTGCTCAAGAGCAACTTGTTGCCTTTGTGATGGATGTGGTTTCTCACCTTCCTGCTCTGATCATCTGCACTGAGCAACTTTCAGCTTCTTGGGAGTCTAAATAAATGCAAAAACCATGAACCAATTGTCCCAGTTGAACCCAGGATAACAGCAGTGTCAGGGTCTGAAGGGACAACATATTTCAGGTCAAAGATATCCACCCAAGCTAAAACACAGCATAACCTAGGAACGTCTCTCCTACATTGTCCAAAGAGCTGAACAATTACAGGCATGAAAAAAAACCAAATAGTTTAAAAAATTCTCTTCAAATATTTAACTTATATTTTGAAAGTATGGGGTTGCCAACATAGCAAAGCTATCCTAAAGTATTTATGACCTCTTAAGTCCCCAGCAAATCCCCAGCTTCTACCTGAAGGTGGCATTTGTGTGAATGAACCTTAGTGCTGCGCTTCATGTGCTCCCCAGCATGTTAATGTTTTGGAACAGCCCATAACTGGGATTTGCTATCACAGACAACACAAATGCTATTGTACCTTCATATGGTGCAAAGCATATTCTCCATTGTAGGGCATGATAAAAAATAAGCAATGGCAGCACAATTCTGAATCCACAGCCATAGCTTGAAATGAAGATTACATTAGAGGTGAAGAACAAGAGCTTTCTCCTCTTTCTCCCCCAACCCTTGTCATTGCCAAATTTCCAGGATACATCAAAAAAGTTACCTGAATGATAGGAAAAGAGATGGCACTCTGCATACCAGGCATTTCTTAGTGCCTTAAGGATGTTCCTGGGTTAAATTCGTTAAAGTCTTCCTCAGGGAAGCATCTAATCCAACACCGTTTGACAGCAACAGCAACATTAAGCCAACTTAAGTCAACAAGTTTCACAACTAAGCTCTTGAAAAGCAGTGGGGAATCAGCTGTAATTTTGCAACTGCTATGCTCAAAAAAACAAATGCAAGAGTTTATTAAATGTTCACCAGCTTTTAAAGAGTCGGTTAAAGAAGATGCTCTTCATTGCTGCCCCTTCCAACTGTAGACATTTCATTCTAAAGGCATCCTAAGCCTCATTTCCTATTCGCAATAGGAACACACCAGTTTCTGATAGCATCAGGAAATCTCAGTTACAGAGATGCACCAGAAATGAGTCTTGGAGATGTGTTTGATACAGCTACAGGGGGTGGCTTTAGTTCTCCCATTGTTATCCACCATTCCCTTGAAAGGCACGGAGACAAGCTGTGGACACTAACTAAGAATTATTATTGTACTTAGCACTTCCATATGCCACTGGAATTATGGTGTGCACTTGGAAAAATGTTAACTCTGTTGTAAATAAAACCCCACCCCTCCTGCACCACCTCTGGTGGGAATTTCTGTAGAGAAGAGGAACAGGGTGGAGTATTTTGGGAGAATGTTTTTCATAACTTTGGTACTATGTCTGCAGCATTGACAGCATGACTTATCAAGTCCTTCTTTTCCAAGAGGACACAAGGTAGACAGCAGCAGCACAAGCTTGGACTGATGCAAAATGTGATTGAAAATTCCTTATCCTGGACAGAAAGGATGGGTTAGCTATTCCCCCAACCTTCTGGCCTTTTTTTTTTTTTTTTTTTTTTTTTTTCTTAAATAAGCCACAGGAGTAAGGGATGCAGGTGGCAAACAGCAGCAGCCAGCAGATGCTGCCTCAAAATTTGGACGCTAGGAAGCCAGCACAGAAGGAAGCTCTACACAAGGAAATATTGAGGTAAAACACTTGGGTGCAACAGCATTGATTGGCCAGAGATGTGTAGGAGTGTTTATAGAAATCTAATAGCAAATGCTTTCTAAAAGCTCTCAAATCCATCATAGGTGGATCTTTATATGGTTACAACACGGGAAATGCAGTACCCAGAATCTCTAGGCTTCATTTCTCCTCCGCTTTGAATGTTCTCCCATCAGGAAGTCCTAATTTGATAAAACAATACCAGCTCCACAGCTGAAAATGAATCGGCAACATTTGACATCCAAGAGTCAATTCCCTTTTGGCATACAAGCCAAAGGTCTGCTGTTACTTCCCCCTCTTTCTATAGGTTCACAGTGGAGTTCAAAGAGAACCCCATGACCCTCCAGGCCAATGTCCTGATGGGCAGGGGCCTGAGAATTTTGCTCATCTCCTCATGGGAGCAGCACACAGTAACTCTGTAATGAAATCCCTCACTGCTTCAGTAAGCCTTTCCTTACTTGTTTATCTCCTTTGCTGAGCTTCAAGATCACTACCATTTTTCCTTTTGTTAAAGGCAGTAAGAACTCAAAGCAGGCTCAGCTGCTGTCACTGATACAGCTTAAAAAGCCACAAGCAACAGGCACAAACAACAACATCAAGCAGGTACTATCTGACATCTATGGAAGCAGAAAGATGCTTTCATGCATCAACTTAATCACAGATGATTACGATCATTTGACAAGCTTTTATGAATTTTTTTGATGTTAGTATAGAGTTAGTTACCACATTTTTTTTTACTACCTACCTGCCAATTGTTTTATTAATTAGGTGATTATTAGGAAATTCAGGCTCAAAGCAACAACCTAAAATGTATTTCATAAACACAGTTTCTAATAATCACTAAACTCTCAAATCAAATTTTAGAATGAAATTTTTAGAAATAAATATGCTGAGAAACCAAATGTTAGATTTTTCTTTCACTCTTTTTAAAGTCTTTCACTCTTTTTATTTTACCAAGGGATATATCTGAAAATGTGTGACCATTAAAGTCCTCTGAACAGAAGGACATTCTCATGCCCTCAGCACATTTTGCCTCATAATTGCATTTGCTAGCACAAGTCATTCCCTGCATTGCTGTTCTGCTTTTCCCCTCCTGAGAACAAGAATCTTTCTGAGCCAGCAGTAAGAGAGTTTTGCACTATATCACATCGAGGGCACTAAAGGCCTCATTTTCTTGCTCTGCATCAAAAACTATATGCACAGGGATCTAACAGGTTTGAGTGTTATCTCAATATTTTCAACCAACAGTTATTAAAAGCAGATAAAAATTATTCCAGGAACTGAAATGAACAAAAAGAAAAATCTCAAATTATTTCTGCAGATTGGGTGCTCAAATTCTCTTTCTCCACACACTAAACAAGCAAAAATTTAAGCCTCACAGGCAAAATAGCATCACTTCAGTTGTACAAAGTTACTCTGGAGCCATTTCTGGCCCAAACATTTAAGCTGTCTCCTGTCAGTTTGTTTATGGGGGTAAATAGGATACTGGCTACTGCCCCAAATTCAAGCAATACAAACAAACAAGAAATATTTTTCTTTACAAATTTCACATATAAGATCTCACCTGGCTTGCTAACTCTAAAGCAGTGCTGAGCCCCTGAACTTGCTAGGGACACTTTTCCTCTCCCTAGAGATTTCACTTACCTGTGAGCTTTCAGCTGTATAGGAGGGAAAAAAAAAAAAAAAAAAAGAGGCAGAGTTGAAGTGTCAGCATCATCCTGGACTCAAATCCATCAGCTTGATGCATGATTGCAACAGCTAAACCTCTTCACCTCTGCTCTGCCCTCCTCCATGTGTTCTTCATGTCAGCAGTCAGCAGCCCGAGTGGCTCAGGATGCTCATTTCCTGTCCTAGGCTTAGGCACCAGTTTAACCAAAAAAAAAGCCCCAAACTGAAAAATAAAAGTTAGCATCTACTGACAGTTAAATTCACCAAATGTGTTTGCATCTCTTTCTCTGTCCAAGAAAATTGCAAGAAACTCTTTAGAAAGTCCTGGACAACTGGTGATTTTTAACCATCTACTCAACTGGCTGATCACTGTGCTACAACTATAGGAAAGGTATTGGAGAATTCCAGAGGCTGGCATGCCCTTGCTTGAAGAGAAGGCAGGAAAGGGAGGCTGGGAGAAGGGAAGGTGCCCTGAGCAGTGGGAAAGGAAATGCCCTGGAAGCTGCCATCCCACTGCAGTGATTTAGGAGCCAAGCAAGGGGCAGAAGCAGCACTCACTTCCAGAGCTCTGTTTCCTCCAGATGCTGCTGCTCTTTGACAGCTGCAATGCAAGAGTTAAATTCCCAAGATAACTTAAACCTAAACAACGCAGCCTTCACCATTAAACTAGGTGCCTGCCAGCTGGTGACAGTTAAGCAATTACTTTCTCAAGCTAAACTTGTTAGCTAAGGGTCAAGACACTCTGTAATACTTGAGCTCCATTTAACAGCTTGCTCTGTCAGCAGCATGTTGCTGGGAAGGGGAGGTTTCTCAGTGAGGGCATGTCTCAAAAGCATCAGGAGACTGTAGTAGTTGGGGACATCTACGGGGACATCCCCTTGCCCAACACGGAGCAGCTGGCTACAGCTGGGAGATGACAAGGCAGAAGCTGTGGAAATAGCTGCATTGCCACCTCTGGATGACTGCAAGCCCTTTCACACAGCTTCATTTGTCCTGCCACCATCCTACCTTCCCCGACCAAATGCTAAATGAAACAGAGCACAGAAAAAGGGGCAAAACGACCTTGCAAAAGGGCAGCTAAAAAAAAGTCCATCTGGAAGATGGATCATATGTTGGCTCCCTCAAAGGCACCGTTAAAGAATGGCACAAAAGGAATAAGCATCATCCACCCTCCTGGGGATTAATGTAGAAGTCAGTGGATAGGACCTCTCCAATTTCAAGCTGCAAAACTCACTAGTCTGAAAAAGGAACCTCATAGACATCCCCATGCACACCCCATTCCCCAGCCAGACCTCCGTGCTCTTGATCAATCCATTCTCTTTTGGCTTAATCTGTCCTACCCGGGAAAATGCAACGTTGCTTCCCCTAGAAGGGATGAGGAAATCATTTGGTTGCTAGAAACATGAGGCATCTTCTACAAAATGGAAGCCCAGAGATACTGTGGTAGCCATTTGACTGGCAGGGAGAAGAACAGAGACTGGCAGATATTCAAAGCATTTCTGTCATATGCAAGTCACACACAGGCAGGCCTGGTCTGCCTCCAAACACACCTTCAACTTCAGAACCTCCAGTCGGACAGACAATTGAAATTAAATATTGAGATGAAATCTAATTAATACAAGAAAAGAAAAAGATGAAAGCATTTTGAAACTCTACCCTGCTAATTTGCTGTGGCTTCCTAATTGCTCTGTTTTTGTTTTGTTTCAGTTTTCTGTTCTCTTTTGTCTGCTGTTTGCAGCAGAGACCCACACAGATGTACGCTTAGAACAGTTTATGGGTGGAGAAAGGAAAGAGGCTTTCCATTGGGTTGCCAAAAGTAGCAAAAAAGCTCTTAAAAAGAATATCTTTCTTTTTTTAAAACCTATAACTCAAACTGACACTAGCAACAGCATTAATGTAAGCAGCATTTTGCTTCTAAACACTTTTTTGCTTTTAAAAGCAGTTTGCTTTTAAACTTGATGCTTCTAGCCAGTTGGAGGTCCCTGTGCATACTACAAGTTGCTCCTAGGAAGTAAATAGCACATCCCTGCTCCACTAGAAAGGGGGAGGGATAATAAAATAAAAAAATAAAAATAAAAAAAAAGTAAAATCTCACACATGAAAGGGAGGGTTTGCTACTGGCTTTCTGCTCACATTCCACAGCCGTTATCCAAGCCCCAAAGTGCAGTTCCACCTTGAAAACTGACTGCGTAAAATTGTCACCTCATTCCACAGAGCTGCTCCTGCGAGATCCTCGCTGACTCTCACAAAGAGGCTTCCACCGGCTTCTTGATTTCCTCTGAACATCGCCAAGATGGATCTGGCACCACGGGAGGGAGACGGATTCTCTCCTTTTCACCAGCAGCACCACTGAAATGTAATCTCACACCTGCCCAAACCTACAGACCCATCAGGCTCCGCACAAGCTTCAGGTCCCTGTTCTGATCCTCAGCCAGGCTGAACCACAGCTACTCTGGAAATAACAGCTCTGCCATAATCCTTGTCACCCGCTTCCCTGCCTGGCCAGGTAAAAAGCCAAGCAGATGCAACAGCTTCCCTTTCCCAGGCTCCCTTCCTTTAGCAGCATGCTAAAAGGCAAGGTTTGATCCTGCTGATCGTGATTTATGGTGGCTTTGCCACTTTTTTAAGACTTTTGTTAAGCTTCTGAGAAGCTATTGTTTCCTCAGCAGCCCAAAGGGAACTGCTGTCTGGAACCATAATTCTTTGTGACGTTAACAAGAAAATTTCCTCGTTAGTGATTTGCCCAAATTGTGCGATTAACACCAAGACATGGCAGCACAAAGAAACCCAGGGCCAGCTACAAGACTGCAGCGCCTTGGAGATGGTGCATGTGAGTCATCCAGCAGCTGGGTCACTTGGCGAAGGACTAGCAAACTCACAGCACCATTTCCCTGGGGGGCTCTGGTCATGAACACTCACAAGGGGGATTTGGCTGATGCCACAGAGCCTAAACCTGAATTTCAATGGGGAAGCTGGGCTTGTTTTTATGCCTCAGAAACAATAGTTAAACCAGAGCATGTCCCAAAGGGAAATGCGCATCACGCCCTTTTTGTCCATCACAATGAGAAAGGGAGAAGATTTTCCTTTTTTTCCCAACTCGGAGAAAGCACAAGGCTTTTTCCAACATCACAGATCAGATGCCAAACTTGGAAGTGCGTTGTGTGTACTAGGCAACCTGCCTGTGGCACCCGTAAGACAGGGGCAGCGATGGAACGGGAACAGGAGGTGCTAACACAATTCAAAGTTCTCAGGGAACACACATTATTGGGTCTGGAGCTCACAGGCCTAGCTCTTGCCAGTAGCCACTCGGGAGCCATCTGTCATCAGCTGCAGTGATGAAGGATGGGATATGTAGGAGATGCACACTGACAAGGAGAAAACACATTTTCTGGAGTATTGCAATGGGGATGCCAGTTATGCATACACTCTACCTCAGCAGATATCTATGAAAAGGCCAAACTCCAGTACTCATTTCTTCATTATGCTCCCCCACCCCATTTAGCCTTTTTTGCAGGTATTTTGCATGGTATCTCTCCCAAGGACACCTTTGGAGCTTAGCCTTCAGGAGAACGACTAGGCATTAAAAGCCCTTATTATGATGGGGAATGAAACAATAGGTGATTTGTTCTTATGCTTGAGAGGCACAGGGCAAATTAAAGACTGAAGCTCCACTCAGCCCAGCTGGTCCACGCACACATCCCCCTTGTGCTCAGTAGGGCAGATGAAGGGCCAGGTCACTTACCCTCCTCGCAGTTGCTCCCTGTGAAGCCCGGGCAGCACCTCCACTCCAGCGTGGTCACCGTTCGATAGGACATCTTGTATGTGGGCCTGATAAGAGTCCTGTAACTAACACAGACAAGAAGTCAGCAGGCTGCACTGCCCGAGCCAAGGCAGAGCTACTACCAATTCATCACATATCTTCTGGCCTGGAACCATCCCCCGAGCACCCTGCCACTCCCAGCTGCAGAGACACAAAAAATTGCTGAGCAAGTGTTTACCATAGCATGGACCTGATTCTGCAGTCCTTGTTTTTCTCTCTAAACCCTCATGCTCTTCTGGCTCTTCCCCACAGCTCTCGCTACGTGGAGGGCTCATCGTGGACCCCCTTCCCTGCACAAGGCAACACGTGTTCCCACAAGCTGCTGCAGCCCCCGCATCCTCTCCTTGCTCCTTCTATGGCATTAAGCAATGTTTTAGACTGAGGCAGCCTTCTGCATATGGTCCAGATTCCCAGCAGTCTGGTCTCCACAGTGATGCTAAAAAATTTATTATAGCCAGACCCTACACACAGATGCGTCTCCCTTGGAGAGCCAGCCCAGTATGCAACTCTTCCTTGAGATCTTACCCTCCCCTGGCTCCTTTTTTCCAACACTTCTCCACTCTAAGATCCTTTACTTCCAAGGAACTTCCCTTGGCTTTTCTCACTCCCATCTCCAGACAGCTTACCCCCAGCCTTCAGAAAGCTTCCTCAGGGCTTGTTTGCTCTCCTCAAATCAGGGGAAATTTTCTACAAACAAGAACGCTATTTCTCTGGCCTCCTTCCTCTACAAGTCCGTCATGTAAAAAGCCCCCTTTTCCCACAAAAAAAGAGCTCCAGAATTACACGTGCATTTGACTGTCCCCTCCCCAGACTAGCACTCCTCTAGATAGATTAGCTTTTCCTTTCCTGTAAGTGCCCGTTAAAATACAGCTCATATATGAATCACCTTTTTTTCCTTCCCTCTCACCAGAGGTCACATTCACAAGGCAATTGAACCTGAGCTGTTGAAGCAGCCCAGCAGGAGCAAGGACTATGTGACAAACCACTACACCAAGGACCTGGTTTGCAGCTTTGTCTTTAGCCTAAGTCACCTCCCCACCCTGTGCCTCAGTTCCCATTGCTGAGCAGGGCTGCATCCTTCTCACAGTGGAGGTTTCACAGGGTTTATTTGTTAGCTCTGGGCTCAGCACAAAGCATCCCCAGGGCCAAATTAAAAACAAGTATTGTTGGAGGCCAGACAGCTCTCTGCAGACACAACGAGCCCTGCGCAAGACACCACAGTGATTCTGAAATCAAAGTAAGATGGCGAGTTGCATAAATCTCAGCTTTTGCCTTAAACCACCCATCTTTCAAAGTCAGAGTTTTCCAGTACCCAGCCAGACAAATCACTGCTTCTATTCATGAAGTTAAAAGCAATACAGAAGTTGTACTCTGCAAGCTCTCCTCAAAATTCCTGCTCTTATTTAACAGCCAAAGGAATTTGGCACGCATAGGGAAAGCCTGAAGCTTTGGGATTACAGTGTTGCAAGCTGCAGCTTTAGGCTTCTCCCCTCAAGACCATGCACGATGCAGGTACTGGAGCACACCGAACCCTCCAGAAAGAGGATCCTCCAGGAGTGCGGAGAGCTGCGAGGAGACAGAGCACTGCCCCAGGCCTGCCCAAGCATGTGGCCAAAATCAAGCCAGAAACTGCATGAATCCAACCCAAAACCCCACCATAGGGCAGGGGACACAGGCAGACATACCTGATAGCTCAGTAGTGACATTTGGTAAGGTTATTCCAAAGAGCAGTATCTTACTCTTGGTTAACATAGCTTTTGAAAAGCTAATTTTTCCATAGCTGGGACCTGTTATTTCTGCCAGCTGACTCAGAGCCCACGTTCTCCCAGAGCCACCAGAGCAGAGGGCTGCACAAGCTTCCTCCTCAACACACAGCAGCCTGGGCTTGGATCGACACTGCCCAGCGATGGGGAGCACTGCGGGCTCCTTAGGACATCACACCCTTGCCCTCCAGGCTACCACAAAGCACACCAGTTACTGCTAATATTGACAACTCCAATCCAGCCACTTGCCTAATAGGGCCTGGGAACCAGCTTGTCCCACCTAATGCTTTGCACTCAACAGTGCTTAGGAGCCTGCAGTCACTGCGAGTTTGACGACCTGGCCCTACATTGATGTGAAAAGGTCTTTAGTGTTTTTTTTTTTTAGATGCACCAGCATACAGAGGCTTTAAACATCTTACTGAGGGCCCCTCAGAACAGCTCCAGCAACATTTAAGAACAGAACGTGAGCCTCCCAACTCCCCTTCTCAACTTCAGGCTCAAGATACCTTGCTACGTTTACGTCCTGAACCAACAGTCAGGAGTTCATGACTTTGTCCCTAAGACCATTAGATTTGACCCTGAAAGTCTCCATCCCCATTACCAGCAGCTGGAGCCAGCTAGTCTCCAACCACACCATGATTTCAAAAATCGTGTTTCTGCCAACACCAAGATGTTAAAGCTCTTTCAAACTTCATTATGAAGTGTGGAGAGTGGCTTGAGCCAGACTGGATTCTTGGCAGTGGTTCTACATTAGGGAAGTTGCTATAGTTTTAATCCTCAGAAAAGCAGGGACTTCAAGATAGGACAAACATGGAACTCAGCTGTCACAGCCTACCACCCACCCTGAATTTCCTGGAAGAGTCCTGTTTGCAGCTCTGTTTAGCATCATGCTGAAGTCAAGCACACAACATGGGCCCAGCCTGCTAGCTCCGATTTGTTCCAGTGCCACTTTGTGCTTCACAGCACCATTTTTCCTCAATCATGTCACATGGCACCATGGTCTGCTGTCACATGCATCACCATATCCCACCATGCAAGCTTTTGTGATCGTTATTCCAGAAAGGGAACAAAATCCTTTAGCAAAGCATTACCACTATCTCTGATAGCTGAGAGGCTAGAGGAGAGAAAGAAACATGCAAAAAGGAGAAGAAAAAGATATCTGTTAAGAAATCTTAGAATGAATAGAGGTGGAAATGCAATGCACGGAGAAGAGACGACAGGAGATTAGAAAAGTCTCTCTTGGATGTCACCCAAACCACAAGCATTGGAATAGAAATACTGCAAAACCACAGTAAGAAGAGAGGTTAGGACGAGCCACAAACCTGCACTTCTTTGTTTCCCAGCACACAAAGTCCATTTAAACAGCAAGTTTCCAGGCACTTCACAGAGAAGTTAACTACCAGGGTGTGCTGCTCTGCTCTAAGAGACCAGCATCAGCTCCTCAACACAAGAGATGGTTTTGTTAGTGTTATTTAATCATTCCAGTTTGCGTCCAAGAAGATCCCAGAGGTCTTCAGAGGCTTCAGTTCATTTTTATTCAAGTCAGGTTGCATAGTTCAACAAGACTTCTTGGTAAGATGTGGAATATAAAAAGGAATGAACTTGTCTCTTAGACTGGCAAAGTCGTCAAGCCCCAAGAAATCCAAGCTTTTCTTTCACCTACTCTTCTCACAGCAATGAGGAGGGGTATCAACCAATTCAGAACTAAGGGGACTCATCCCTATACCTATAATTCTTACACTGTGTCTGAAGAGGGAGAATCCATCACAGTTATAACAAGTGCTAACTAGGCATTAAAAGAAATCAAAACAAAGCTTTTGGTCGTTTCCCTAATTTTTGGCATGCACAGCCTGATTAACAGGCATGTCAGAAACCTGAAGTTTCCTCTGCAAAATCAAGATCTGAAAACTGATTTTAACATCTTGGGTCTTCGGAATCTTGAAGTACTTGGCTACCCTGATAAAGAGTGAGATTGGAAATTGTTGGGAAGGTACTGCCACAGGGTGGGGAGGGGGAAAAAAAAAAAAAAAAAAAAAAAGGAGAGAGATTCCCTTCTCAGCAAGGCCTTGAGAACACTTATTACCACCATCATCTTCAACTCCAGAGAGACCATCGTAACTGTCCACTGCTATCAGATACAGACTACACTGTGTAGCTTCCCTAGGGATTTTAGGGAAGATGCCTTCACTTTAAGCCAGTGGCACACGGCTCATGCTGAGCAACGATGGCCCCAAGCCCAAGAACACACCTTTGTGTGACACCTGCAATCGCTCCTGTCCTGTGTGCAATGGGACCATCCATCCTGCTGCAAACTCCAGGTGTGAGGGAGGGCAGGCTTCTTTTTCCAAGCATGTGACTGTAGCTTGGAGAGAAATAAGGGAACTAAACACATAAAAGAGTTCCTACATAACAGGATTTCAAATGGCAATCCTAATGCACTGGAATAAGCTCTGGGATTTATTATTCGACTGACTGGAAAGAAAAGGAGAGAAGGGTTTCCCTGTGGCTTTACGACTTTTGAAACTGAGAAACATCAACTACAGGCCAAACTCTTGGGTGACATATCCCCAACCTCTGCTACTGACCCTGTAGCACTAAAGTCTTTAAAAGCAGAGAAGCCAAAATGGATGATCCTGCAGAATTCTTGCTTTGTTATTCTGAAAACTAGCCTGGAAAAAAATTCTCCAGGAACAGCAATGTGCTGTTAAAGTGAGAATAGCAAAAAGAAACCTTACATTCAAGAATACTGAACAGGAAGACTGATTGCATTTTTGATATGCAGACTGCACATCGTGCAAGGATCAATCGAAAGGCTCTGTTGAGCCTCTCTAATGAGACAAGCTGAACCAGCTAGTGTACAGATGTAAAGAAAAGAAGATGCAGCAGCTGGCAGTCACAGAGACTACCAGCATTGCGAGACTCCTTTCCCCTCCTATCACCTTCGGGTGATATTTGAAACTGACGTTAAGAGGAATTTCATGTTTCGGATTTTAACGGCTCTCTTAAAAACCTGTGGTGGAAGACCTCTGCCTCGCTCTCGCTGAAGCTTGGAGGCCATCCCTGCTCAAGCCAGATGATGGCTTTCAAGGTAAACCTCCAGATTTACAGGGACTACAGGGACAGACTTTCTCAAAGGCTACAGCAAAAAGGAGGCAATTTCATAGGCACCACAGATGAAGCAGAAAATGTTCGTCTCCTGAAAACTATAACATTAACTGATATGCCATGATTGTCTACTCTATTTACTCCCAACTGAAATACTGTTTTAATGTCCGCAATCACCATGCACAAAAAATTTAACACTATTTTGTCTGACTAGGGTAGAACAAGAAGTTGTCCTGATCTTAAGGGTCATAAGAAACTGCAAGACACAGGAAACCTCCTCATTACACAGGTGGTTTCAATATAGCATCGCTGGACCAGCAGCAGGAGAAATCACAACAGCTCCCACAACTCAATGCAGGTCATCCTTGTCTGGCCTACAAGACCAATCTTCTCTGGGAGCCTCTAGGAAGGTACATTAAGCACATTAGAGCCCCTTAAGCACGTTAGAGCTGAGCCTGCAACAGCTGTGATGAACAGATTGCTCAGGAGAATGGTTACACCACAGATGCAAAGTTTTACTGGCATCTGGGTGCAACTAGGCAGCCAGCAGAGACCCTGGGATTAGGTTACTGTTCAAACACCAAGCAAGCAACTTATCCCTTCCTCCAGATAGATAAAAGATAAAGAATGAAACAATTTTCCTAATACATTTGGAGCTTCAGCCAAACTGCTGGGAAGCTGCCTGCTCACTTTGTAGCATGACAAAGCAGAGGCACATCCTGTGGCACG
The DNA here is from genome assembly GCF_000705375.1 of Tinamus guttatus. The sequence continues at coordinate 113,834 of NW_010577085.1, read as the reverse complement.
CAGAAGCCCAACCTTCACTGGGCAAATGGAAAGAGTTCAAGAGCAGATCTGCTGAGGGAAAACCCCCAGCCAAGACAGCTCCAAAACGACTCAGCATCCAAGCTGAATAAAATCTGGGGTGGGAGGCAGGAACAGAGCAGCTCACACCACCCGAGCTGGGATGACGACACTGCCAGCTTCCCAAGTGCAAGGGACCAGACAGCAAGGACACTGCACAGCTGAAGTGGCCAGGCTGGTGATCTCGCAGATACTCCTCTGGCAAAGAATCATAGAATGCTTAAGGTTGGAAGGGACCTCTAGAGATCATCTAGTCCAACCCCCCTGCACACGCAGGGTCACCTAGAGCACGTGGCACAGGACTGCGTCCAAGCGGGTTTTGAAGATCTCCAGAGAAGGAGACTCCACAACCTCTCTGGGCAGCCTGTTCCAGTGCTCTGGCACCCTCACTGTTAAAAAAATTTTCCTTAAGTTCATGTGGAACTTCTGGTGTTTCAGTTTGTGGCCATTACCTCTAGTTCTGTTGGTGGTCACCAGTGAAAAGAGGCCAGCACCATCCTCCTCACTGCCTCCCTTGAGGTACTTCTAGACACTGCTCAGGTCCCCTCTCAGCCTTCTCTTCTCCAGACTGAACAGGCCCAGCTCCCTCAGCCTCTCCTCATAGGGCAGATGTTCCAGGTCCCTGATCATCCTCGTAGCCCTGCGCTGGACTCTCTCCAGTAGCTCCACATCCCTCTTGTCCTATGGCGCCCAGAACTGGACACAATACTCCAGATGTGGCCTCACCAGGGCTGAGTAGAGGGGCAGGATAAAGGCTTGATCTGCGGCTACAGTTTGTACCATAAGGAAAAGAAATACAACACAAATCAGCGGGAAGCAGGAGATGGCTTAAATCCTTCTCTGGCCACACTGATATCTGCTTGGGAGCAGAACTTTTCTAATGGGACATCCCTCTCAGCTACTACTGCATGGTTGAGATGCCTGTTTTTTTGGCTGGCATCCCTCTTGCTAATGAGCCTCCTGCTAACAGACACTGGTAGGATGGAAGCTCTCCCAGGTTTGGTTGGCTCCCTGTAAACAAGGAGATTAAAACGGTTTATTTCAAGTCAAAGCTGAGAGAAATACTATAAAGCCAGATTGATGCTGATAGCTTATTGATATCTTGTGTACCTTACAGTCGAGCACAATGTCACGTGAATCTGCTTCTGCTTCCTCTTATAATTCAAGGACAGGCACCAGAAATATCTCTGATAGACATATAGAAGAATAGCCAAAAGGTTGACTTCATCTTTCATATCAAGAGAAAATGTATTTCTATATTACTTAAGTAACTACAAGTGCAGAAATTGAATAAATAGATGTAATTTGATATATGACCTTTTCTAAGTAGCAAACAGAGCCTAAGTGGGCATGTCATGTCTTGAAAGCTGGACTTCCAGAAAACCTGAGAAGACAGAAGTGCTGACACGGAGACACCTTGATCTACAGCGTGACTTGGGGTGAGCAGAAGCTTCACACAGTAATTACATGCCACAATAATCCTAAATTCCAGCAGCTGTTTTTCATCCCATTATCAGGAGTCAAATGCACAGCCAAAACAACAAGCAACCGCTGAAGGATGAAGGGGAAAACCAAGGGTTTTGGTTTCATTTTGGTTTCACTGCTGTTGGCTCTTGGGGCTCTCCCCTCTCTGCAACAGCCAGGACAACAGCTCCTCAGGGACTGGCATGTGAGGCTCCCCCTTCACTGTCTTCTGGAAAGGCAGCTCCTGTCAACTGAGCATTCACCAAGGCCTTAAATATCAATAACTTCGGCTTCTTTCTATGATATTATCAAACAGAAAGAAAAAATGAGAAGTCTGTGGCCATTCTGCATTTTCTCCAGTTAGGCTCATTAGGCAAATGAGCTGAACAACATTTGAAACTGAAAATACTCCATGAATGAGTGTCACAGCAGCAAACAATTCTTTGAAGTCTCTTGGTTAAAGCAAGAATTAACATAGACATAAATGTATATGTAATTGTAACTGTAGTAGCCCACAAAAAGGATTCTTACCAGTGATGTGATCAGTTGCTTGGTGCTCTTGCAATTACCGTGATGTTAACCAGGAAAAATAAGCATGATTTTTGGCAAGTTTGAGAGACAAGCTGAAAGCTTACCCACTTCTAATGACAGTGATGTGCTTAAAAAGTCTGGGAAATTAAAAAACTTCAACAGAAGTTTGGCCATAACAGTGTAAAATATTAAGTGTTTCAACCACAACTTTGCATAAAACAAAGCCAAAGAGACACTAAAGCAGATATATTGCAAGTGAAAAAGACCCAGACTGACCAGTGGCCAAGCAGAAACGAGAGAACCAACTGTGGTAACTGCCACATGGAAAATGTGAATTCCAGATGAATAAGTGTCAGTGAAGAGCAGTTCAGTGTAAGCAGGACACACACCGATTTGGGAGATGGATATTTCTGAGTGCTTATCAAAAGTTTGATCACTCCTTGGCTAGGTTAACAAGTAGAAGACGACCTCAATCACTATTTGGTTCATGAAGCAGTTACAAAAGAAAAACAAAGAACAAAATCTGGCTAGTTAAATTCTTGGCTTGTCTACATGGGAAATTGTTCTAGAAGCTAGGTGTAAATTTAGAGCACAATAGCTTTTCTGCACCAATTCCCTAGATGGCTTGATAATATTATTCTGCCTTTCAGAGAAGGCAAAGCTAAACAATGCAGACTTTCCATCTAGAAAGGTGGTAGTTTCACAGTTATTTCACATTTTTTCCCCACTCCATATAGATGGACCCTAATAAAGTAAAGGATTGAAAAGAACAGCAGGGTAATAGTAGGCTAGGGGGAAACTTAACAAGCCCTTGTCTCCAAGCCACATGTCTCATCCAGGAAGAGGTGACATTACACTTTTGCCTATGTCTGAAAGGATATGGAGATACAGGAGTAAGACATGCTATGAGACAATTCCTTTCCAAAAGGCACATTGCACATTACCTGTGTCATAGAATCATAGGGTGACAGAGCACTGGAACAGGCTGTCCAGAGAGGTTGCGGAGTCTCCTTCTGTGGACATCTCCAAAACCCGCTTGGACGCAGTCCTGTGCCACGTGCTCTAGGTGACCCTGCGTGTGCAGGGGGGTTGGACTAGATGATCTCTAGAGGTCCCTTCCAACCTTGAGCATTCTATGATTCTATACCACCATAAATTAGAAGATTAGCATCTGACCCCTTGAGTTCAGCCTTCAATGCATTGCTTAAAAGCCAATCAATCCAAGGAAAAGTGGGAAGTTGTATGTGCAACAGAAGGCAGTAAGATTTTTACCTCACTAAGTTGGCACAAGGTCCTGGCCACCGGCAGCTCTGATAAACTCTCTGGATCACAGTTTCTGAGCCATTCTGCACTTGGCAGGAAACTGTCCGAGTAACTGTGTAATGACACCAATGCCTGTGGAGAGAAAGGATCCCGTTAGTCCCAGGAACACAGCAAGCAGCACCATGTATCAGACTGTCATAAATAAAATTCTAAAAGATTAAAAAAAGACAAAGTTTCTTCTGCAAGCTACAGTAAGCCTAACGCTTTCAGTCTTAATTTTCCAGACCCTCCAACCAAGAGCTGCAGGGAGACTCCTGCCAATCTGAATCACAGGGGATCCAGGAAGGCCTCTTGCTTGGCTCTCAGAAGCCAGTTTGACAGCACATAATTTAGTTCTGTTAGTTATCACGAACAACAGGACTTCAGGGGAAAAAAATAAAAGTTCCTGATGATCAGCTCCTATTGTACTCTTCTTAATTTCATCCTGTTCATTGTGGTATCAGCCCACGGACTCCTACAACTAGAGTTGGAAAATTGTGCTTTCTGGTATGAAGTTCACTGTCAGCAGGGCTGAAACAAGCAGATGCTGAACAAACCTGGAGAGGTGACAGTGTGAAAATGGGCACAAAAGTGTGTGGAGGGAGGGAGGCAACAGAGTTTTATGCTCTCTCACAGGAGAAAATAAGTAAGACTTCTTCAGCACAGGGCACAAGAGTGGGCAGAAATTAAGCATGCAAGCGGTCTGCTCCTCAGCCCCAATGACACAAGAGCACAAAGCACAAGTGACCTCTTCTCCTCTAAAGATCACCGCAGCGCCGAGCATCCTGCACCCTGGGTGAACATGAACGTGCACGTCCTCCTCCTCCACCTGCAGCCATAAAGCCTCCAGTCACAAAGACAGATTCCTCAACAGGCTCAGCACAGCTTTGGTACAAAGTTTAGGGGACAAAAATGAAGAGACAGAGATGGGAAGTGGGATAGCTTTTATTTTTAATTTCAAGCGCATGCACAGTGCAATCAGGCAATACAGACTGCTCCTTGTGCTATAGAGAATATCCATATGACTATGGAAGGAAAAACTAGCAGGAAAATGGACAAGTAGCTGCAGTTTCTTCCGCTCCTTCATACACAGGATTTAATTCAAGCACATGTTTTGGCCCGGAGTCTGAGGGACAGCACAACCCTCCTGCACAAGCCTCAGGACAAAATCATTTTGTGAGGCAAAGCAAAGCATGCACATAGAGAACATGACAGGACAATGGCAAGAACACATGTCCCAGAATTACGAAAACCCAAGTTTGTTATTAAGATGCAAGGAGGAAAAGAATTGGTCCAACCACAGGAGAAAGAACAACGCTGTATTGTGCACACATAACACACCAGCCACATGACACATCCAGAACAGACACAGATACTAACAAACTCTGAATAAAGTTACCAAAAATTTTAAATCAGAGCATATTTGTCAAGTACTTGAAGACCTGCCCTCACATCAAGGGCATTCTTCCAGCTTACCAATGAAATCCAAATAGATTGAGTATTTATTTACACAGGATATGCCTTAACTGTCACATAGCTTGCATACATATGCACCCTGACCTTCTCCCATGACAAAGAATCATTTGCAAAAAACCTCCATTCCCATTGTGTGCCGCTGGATTATCCCACCTGATACTATTTCACTCCAATCCTGACTTTGATGGACTTGTGTTCGAGTCCAACAGTGCTGCTTCCCTGGAAGAAGAAACTGTTCTGTGTCAGACCAAGAAAACGTAATGGTGCTAGTAGCAAAGCCCTGCACAGCTGACATGAAACCAGACAACTTTGCATTCCTAAAGGCACAAAGGTGGGAAAAGGAATGAAATGATAGCACTCCAGCACAGCAGGGATGGGGAAGAAGCAGAGTTTCAAGGCACTTCCCACTTCCCCAAGGCAATCTGGCAGCTTGGAATCTGCTCTAGTTAACACGTAACGCAAAGTCCAAATTGCAAGTTACAGAAGCTAACTAATACCCCCCTCAGCCCTTCTCCTGCACAGACCCACTTTCAGCTTGGTCCTTCCAGGATTATTTCTGGTGTGCTTTGGAGCCTAACACTCCATTGAGCACCTTGGGGCCTGGTTCTAGGCAGGTGGCACCGTGACCATTGCCCGTATCAAGAACTGTGGGAAAGGCTGAATATTGTAGCTAACTACAAAAGTATCTTCTCCAGGCCTTCATTTCAGCAGTGTCACTGGCCAGAGCTGCCCATGCTCCCGTGACAGCCCCAGGCAGCAGCGGGAGGCAAAGGCTGCTCCCACATCCCAGTTCACATGCCGGAGGCCAGCACATTTTAAGGGGGAGAAGGAAGGGTTTGAAAACACCACACACACACAGACACATTCCCAGGTTCATTTCCTCAGATCTCCTAATCTGGCGTCCCTAATAAATGGGAGCAATCATTACAGGAAATGAGAGCCTTCCCCCAACTTCTCATTTCATCCATTTCCTAGCCTGAAGCTATCACCTGGTTTGCAGGTCTAAACAGGACTATAGTGAAGAAGAAAGTGGAATTTTATTCTGACCCCTAGATAAAGATGAATTATTCCAGCAGGATTATTCAAAGGCCAATAAAGTAACACAGCACTTGTCACCTCAGCACTCAGACTATTCCTTCAAGTAGCTACAAGTTGAGTTCTGGGAACCACGGCATGGATCTGGAGGGCAAACAAACAAAAAACAGTCAAACCACAGAGACATTTGGGGAATCTGATACAAACAGATTTTGCTAAATTCGTTCTTTCCCAAGAGAGAGGAGACTTCAGTTACAAAGGTAGCCACCCAAGAGCAAGAGATACTTCTCATTACAAAACATCACACTCTTTGCACATTATTAGCAGCACTTTTCTATAAATGCTCTTTTCAGGCTTTAGGTTTCCACTGGGGCGTGTAAACAGGGGAGGCAGAATAACCAGAATGGAGCTGATTGCAAGATGCATGAGGGTTCACAGCTTGGCCCTCACTGTAGATTGAACAGCACAGGGACTAAGACTGAAAGACAACAGCCAGACCCACTCCCAGTCAAAAGTCAGTAAGAATAGTCTCCAAAACACAGGCAGCATTCAGACAAAGTGACGAAAGGTCCCATCATGGCTTACAGAGATTATAAATGACCCTTTATATTATATACAGATGCTAGCAAGGAAGGTTTAGGACTTTTGCTGGCACACGTCCAGGATGGCAGAGAATATATTACTGCTTTTGCAAAGAGAATATTCCAACCAGGAAAATGCAGTCATCTAAACAACAGCTCCTTTAGGCCTGGCCCCACTGATCTTGGGCACACTCATCACCAACATGTTGAGCAAAATGCCCTGCAGTGCCTCATGGAGTTGGTCTTCCACTGCTTGGCTTCGAGAGGCAAGTGTCCCTTGCCCATTTTTCCCAGCCATTTCCAAAAAAACATCCTCCTCTCACAGCCTACTTAGTTCTTGGAGGACTTTCATGGACAACTGAGGATCTACAGACCAGCCTGTGAGTTACTGACTTAGACAACTTCAGTGCTCCAGACAAAGATCTCATGTGTCCATCACAGCTGGCAACATGTTGTTCCAGAGGGAACAAGTGTTGATGGGAGCTGATATCCAATAATATCTATTGCGTAGGTTCCAGACAGATGAAAACTGGCCAAGTTTCCCTTGGGAGACAGGACCACTCGTACTGCCTCCTTTGAATGCACAGTTCAAAGTGAGTCCAAGCCTGGAGACTCCAGACATCTACACAGTTTGAGAAGGATAAAATAAGAGGTTTTAGCACAGAGAAATCTCAGCTAGCGAACACCCAGGGTAAAGTACTGCGAGCTCCAGAAGCACCACATACTCACATATCAAAGCCACATTCCTGGCTGGAACAACTGAATCGTTTTAGAGCAACCGTTTCACACAGGGCAAGGCACTGGACTGCAAATTCCCTTCTTCCTTACCAAGCTGATTTGCCTAGTGCTTTTTCCTAGGCCCAGCACCCGAAGCGTATGCAGGGAGCCTCAACCCAATTCTCCACCATAACCCCTTCTAAAAGGCCCACACCACATCAAGCCAACAGCCTCATCCCCAAGAGCAGCTTTTGCTTGTTCCCTAGTCTAAACGCCTGTTTTATCCAAAGTTATCAGGCTCCTAGGGGGTCCCTGAAGGGGCTTCTAAGCACAGTTGCAAAAGGGAAGCCAACTGCTTGTTGGTAGGCTTCATTTCACCAGCTAAGTGTTCACAAACAGAACAATGTCAGAAACCACTGGGCTGAACTGATCAGGACTCAGCAAGCAGCCTGTTTAATGAAGAGGCTGCAGCTTGAAAATTCAAGCAGGGACATTCTTGCCTAATCACTTCTTTCAGGGAGAGCACAGCTCAGCTCTGCACACAGAACTGACTTACTGCCATGCCCTGTTAAGGACAGACCTACAGCAGGCAGCACCTACCGCACACAGGAGCTTCTGGCCCTCCTGCTCACCACGGTGAAGGACACGGTGACACATCCAGATAACAGCGTCCTTGCAGCATCTCACACTCCCATCAGTGCTGGGCTTTTCGCAGAGACAACCCTACAAGTTAGGGCCTGAACAAAAACACTTATGTTGCTGAAGAGCTAACTCCAGTGGAGATTTCATGAGGTGTCAGTACTCCAACAAAACGATACGCCAAACAGTAAATCAGGCACAAAAGCTCAAACTCACCTGAGTCAAAAAAAAAGAGACAAGCAGGTGTATTTCTGGAAAAACATGCTTTATATGCAGCAGGTGCTGATAAAGCCACCCTGCATATGCTTGGGCATGAACTAACTCTTACACTCCCAATACCTACCAAAGATGTCTCTGGCATTTCTGCTTGCGATCTGCCCTAAAGCTTTGAGCTGTGTAAACAACTGCCCTGAATTATCTCTCTGTTTCCATAAGGATAACACACTGTGTGTTATACTTAGCAGAGATCAACGTTTAGGGCACAGAAAACAGTAGGAGTGTTTTGATAGTTAGATAGATTACCCTGAGTTTCCTCGTAACATTTTTCACTCAAGCTATCAGTTTCCCTGCAATCCTAGGGAGGAATTTCAATAAAATCAGAAGGTCACCAACTTTGACTGGGGAAAAGTTGCTGTTCTGACTCAATGAAAGCAAACTATGCCCTTTTCTCTGTGTAAATAGCACGGCATCCCCCTCGTCGAGCCAGAACACCAAGCCATAGGTTGTGTGTCGGAGCCCCTGGCTAGCTGGTGTCAGCTATTTATACATTCCAGTGAGGCCAGGAGCAGAAGCTGCCCTGTGCATGCCAAGAAACTTCAAATTCAAAGGCTGCCAGGTTCTCTCTGGGGTATCTCTTCCTGAACAACGCAGTTCTACATCATCACATACTATTCCTTTCTTATTCACAAATACACACCTGCCAGAATGGGCTTTGGCTCTCATCAGAGCCAAGTTTATCAGCTACTTCAGTTGGTTGTCATTAGTTTTATCTTCTGTGCCGCTAGGACCTGATCATTCTCATGTTCACAGCCATAACTGAGTGCTCGCCAAGTAGCCAGGTTTTGGGATCCAGGGCCACAATTCCGTTGTTTTGAGCCAGCTGCAAAACTCAGTCGTTGCTACCAGTCTCCACAAGCTTCAGATGTTCAAAGAGGAGAGTTTGATTCAGGTCAGTGGTCTGTAGCTCGATGGACCATTTCTAAGGAATCCATAAGAGACTACATGGGGAGGAGGAGGGAGGGGAAGACGGGACTGTGCACAGATACATGACAGCAGGATTAAGTTCAAAGCAGAGCCTGCTCTTCTGTTACAAAGTTTTAAGTGGTCTGCCAGTCAGAAGACATGAAAAGCCACAGAAATCCTGTCAATATTGATGTTTTACGCATGCCTTATTCCCACTGAATCCAAGCACTTCAGTCATTAATGGAGGTTAGCCCGACTCCTGTGAAAAACTGAGAAAAATCTTTATAGCAGCCCATTCATTTGGGGAAATGAATAAAACTGGAAGATTTCTGACGTTTCTGAAGCCAGCTAGCAGCAGCCATTCGAAGCAGCAGAGCCAGAGGCATGAATAGAAATAAGACAAGTTCCAGGTCTCCCACTCTGCTGCGTCAGGCAGACAAAGAGTTGAAGGAACTCCAGTTTTTCTGCCTCCCAGTAACAGTTTGCAAAAAAGAGACCATAAAAATAAGTTCTGCCTAGCTAAGTCAGATGGGACAATTTATCTAGGTACCTCCCAATAGCATAACCCTTCCCCAGGGGGCAATCCCTTCTGCGCTCAGCACATTTCAAACATTAGGTTGCCAATAATAGCCTTAAATTCTCCCACACAAAGTGAATTATCAGACACTGCTGGAGGGAGTTTGTCCTAGAGGAATCTTTACCTTAGGAGGAAAATGTAATTCAGTCTGCACAACAGCTTTAATCTTCAGCAGCGTCTGCAGCCAAGTGCATTGAACTGGGCCCTCCTTGCCTTGTTGTGTGCATGGTTGACCTTCCAAACAGCCTTCCCTCCAGGCTTGAGCTAACTTTAATCGAAAGGAAACTGCACAAAAGTTTAGCCTTATCCTTCTGCAGCCGCTGCAGTTACAGGGGTTAAGGGAGAAACTCTCCCTACTAGAATTATTAGAAGGGAGCTGAGCCACAGGTGCAGCCCTGTCAGACAGTTCTCCAGGGCAACATTCAACTTCCTCAGCCATAAGAACATCCCTTTTCCTCCAATCCCCCACTTCATTCACAAGGCACCTTCCAGCTGCTGTAACTAATGAGGCAGGGGCCCTGCAGACAACAGCAACCCTCTATTACATAAGCTCAGATCAATTTTAGAGTAGATCCACCCTGCACATCAGCACTAATAGAAATAGAGAACTTAACACAGGCACCCCAGGGCTTACACTCAAACAGGCAAGTAGCACCAGAAGACTGAATTTAAAAGATTCATCATCTTCACTACACACGTCTCTGCCCATGCACCTATTAAGGGGAAGGAGGAGACAGGGATCAAGGCAAGTTTCTCTAACAAAATCCCTCTGTTTTTTTCCCCCCCACCATCCAGCTCCTGTGCATTTTCTGGTGGCATGTTCTGACCGAATCAAACAATAAATATGGTTGAGCCGAGCCAGAATTATCTTCACTGTGCAAATAAAAGGGAGCTAGTGCATGACTGCGTGCTCAGAAGGGGGTTTTGCTCCTTTGAAGTCCTTTGCTTTTACAGGCATTTTTCTCAGCACTGAATTCCAGTGCTGCTCCCTCCCCCAGGATTACTGCAATCATCAAGGAGAAGATGGTGGTTTCCAGTGGACAGATGGACAGAAGAAAAAACCTACAAAAAATATCTATGGAATCCATCTTTGTTAAATTAGACTGACCTGATGGAATTCAGCATTCAGTAGCCATGCAGCATGGAAATCACGTATAATTATAACCAAGTATGTGGATTTTTTTTGAACATGAAGGCTCCCTGAATTAGGGCCTTTCAAAGGAAGAACCTGAGTTCAAATCTCCTCGCACAGCTGGATAACTCAGCTGCAGACAGGTCTCCCACCTCCCCTTGTCAGAGACATCCACAGGACTGGCTTGGTCATTCCTAGAAAACCTGACCCTGAGAGAGGGCAGCAGCTAAGAAAAGGTAATAAGACCTTGATTGAAAGCACAGGGTTGGGATGTGGATCACCAACTATTTGTTCAAAATATACCCATGCTTCTAAAGGACATTTGCTGTTTGATACTGTGTTCTGGTCCAAAAACCAGACCTAGTACTGCTGGACCCAAGGCTACAGCAATAACTTTCATTAGAGAACATGATTAATTTTATCAAGGTACTATCTAAGTTTACAAGGTGCACTCTAAGTTTACACCTACATAAATCCACCCAGAACTAAGCTTCCCAACTCTAAAGGAGTAGAGAGCAGAAGAGAAGCTGCGAGTAGAAAGACAGGACATCACCACATATCACCTTGTCCTCAGAAACTTTGGGGAGAGAGAAAAGCATTAAGAAAACTGAGTAAGGAGTCAGCAACCCCATAAAACTGTCCTATGCATTAGGAACGCTCTTGCTGACAAGACAAAGTCTTCTAGAGTCACTACGTAGAGTTGTCTCCAAGTTCACTTGCTACAGTAAATCAAGACAAAATTCAGCACTTCACACAGTCACCAACACAGCAACTGCTGAGTCAATCTCCTGCATTTATGGACTGAGTTAGCTGGTTTCCAGCATCTCCGTCAAGGCAAGGGCTAGCAACACAGGGCCTGTACTTGCATGCACCAACAGGGTATGTTCCTTTAAAAAAAAAAAAAAGGCTTATTTTTACTTACATGGGCTTAGATTTGAGTGCATTTTGTGCCTGAAATCCAGCCTTCCGATGTCAAACTTGCATCATTTAGCAGCAAGGAAGTCGCATGCACAACGGGAGCGCAGCCTTTGGTGAGATGGAGCTGTGTTTTTCATCAGTGCTGTAAAATTTCACTGTGCAGGATCAAGCAGCCTGACTTTTACTTACCCAGTTCACAGATCCCAAACTGAGCCATTTGAGCCCACTTCAACAGAAACAAAATCCTGCAAAATCTTTGCAGCAGGCATTCAAAGTGTTAATCAGCTTGAAAAACAAAACCCAGAGGCTGTGTGCTAATTTGCTGTTTAATTTGAAAACTTATTATTCTGTGTCTCCCATGCCTGGCACAAGGCTGTCTCGGGCATTACTACAATAAAAAATAATTTGGAAAATAATCCTATTGTTCCAGTCACACCCATGGGAGTTTCATGTGCAGGGAACAGGAACATCAAAACCAAGATCTGTTGTGCGATCGGAGAGCTGAGTTTGCCCTTTGCAAAACTCAGTATTGATTCAAGTGTACATTGGGAGGGAGATTAGAGACAGCAAGCTAAAGCAGAAGGATGTCTCTGCAGCTTTAAAGTTTTTACTCAAGCACCTAAAACTTTCAAAAAAAAATCATTTTTACTGTCGCACAGCAGCAAAGCTCTTTATAAGCCCCTATCCACACCTATGGGTGATCACCTCTTTCCTTTCCTTCTTTCCCCTCTCAAGTCACCTATTGCCACCACCCACCTAAACACACTGCCGAGTTGCCCCAAAACGTTGTCCTGCTGTTCTCCAGCGGTGCTTCCCCACGTGGCATGGACACACCGCGGGATGTGGTGGATGCAGCCGGCATCCTGCTGCACCCACTGCCTCCTTCCCGCCTCCCTCCAGGCTCCCACGCTTCCAAAGCCAGAAAGTCACCACATAGCATTGACTGTAGGTCAGCTCCTCTGCGCACAGTAGTCCCAAATCCCTGCTAGTGAAAACCCCGTATCGTCTCATCAACTTTTAAACTCACTCTTAAACAGATGGGCTATGTTCAAATCACCCGCAGCCCACTGCACTTAAACACCTATAGATAGAACATTTGAAGACATCTAGAAACACTGCTTTACCTTTTTTTCTTCTCTTTCTTCTCCAATTAAAAACGTTCTTTTGCTATTTCACATAGCTTTCTAAGCTATCACCATTTTGGAAGCAGTCTCCATACCTTATTTTTGGCCAAGAACAGTTATTCATTTTCCCTTCTTAAACCTTGGTGCAACCTAGTTTGTTCATGGGAAGAAGAGAGTCCTTCTTGCCTAACCAGAAACACTAACACCTTTCTCTATTATTAAAAAATTCTTGAGCAATTTAAGAAACTGCTTTAGTGCCTCAGTGCTTTGGAAGCCTCTATTTGGAAGGGAGATGGTCTTGAGGGATAAGAGCTACATTTCAGTATCCAGGTGGAAAATGGGTTTGATTTGGCCAAGTAATAACAGGCAAAAGAAAAAGCCCCATAGCCTGTGCACGCATGGTAGATTCTTTAGGAATGATAACACTGTTTTGAAACATTCCCGAGTACATATGCGAGAAACCAAATGGGAGAAAGCAGCACCGAGCCAGAGAGGTGACAGCAGGGGGTCCAAAGTAGATAGACAGGCAGCTGGCCAGAAAAATTTTTGCACTATTCCATGGGGAATTATCAAAGAGGGCAAAATCCATTATAAAAGGGTTGAAGTGGGGGGAATTTTTTGTGGCAAAATTCAAGGCAAAGACATTAAAGACAGATGATATTCTCCCCAGAAGCCCGGAGGCTGAATAACTTAACACGAAGGAGAAGAGCATGAAGGATAAGGCTTCTTTTAAAAGAGGCAGTTCTGACCTGTGACACAAGGTGACTTCGAGGTTCAGCCGTGGCACAAGCCAGTTGAAGCATCTGGTACAAACCAATCCAGCTTCCGCATTCAACTCACAAACTGTGACAATTCCTCTCATTCCCACTTCTTCCCTCTCCCCTCACTTCCTGGTCCCTTGCCTTCCCAAGGAACAACTCCAAAACATACCTGGGAGCCGAAAGTTTAATTTCAGCAAAATTCTACAGTCATTTCTAGATGCTGCTTTGAAAACCTTCTAGTTCGGATGCCAATAACCGTTTGGCAGGGACTGATGGATTTAATTAGAGAGCTTGACTGATTCAAAGGACCTTTCCCAAGAAAATGAATATGTTGCTGCAGTTTTTGCTCTAAATTTCCAATGCTTTTTGTTGCAGAGATTTTGAAGAGGTTTTAGCAGACTTTTAGTTACACTATTAGGAATCAAGTATTTTTCTGGTGCTTGGCAAAGTAGGATCTTATTATTTCTGCTTGCCGCATACAGTCATTCAAATCTTATCCACAGGCCTACATGCTTACAACTCTGTAATCCAAAATTTTTGTATCATTTGTGATATACATTAGTGACTTCCAGTAACAGCAGCCCAGGAGACAGTCTTTTACTGTGCAATAGTTTGAACTATTTGGCTCAGTGCTGTATCCTGAAATACACTGCAGGGAGACAATATATTTGCTACAGGTTACGCTGATTTACAGCGGCAGTAAACCAAGCGCTGTAACATCCGACAGAGCCAACTTCCCTTTTTTACTCTTTATTACACATCGGATGCTGCGCAGGAACGGAGGAGCTCGGCAGTACCGGACCCAGACGGGCCTTTGCGCCGTAGAGAGGGTTTTTCACCGTTCTGCTTCCACGGACACGCAGCCCGTGCAGCCTCCCCAGCCCGTTCTGGGCCAAGGGGAGAGGACCACAGCCAGGGCCACCACTCTGCCCAACGCTGCTCTTCACCCCTGCCCGACCTCCTCACCAAATCCTTCTCTGCTAGGGTCAAAGACCAACTCTCAAGGACTAATTCCAGTCCTCCCTGCTCAGAGGAAACAAGGAGCACAATGACCTCTATTCTGCAACAGTGGAAGTTTATGAGTGCCAAGCATTATCATTCATAGATTTATTATAAACTTGTGCATATATTCACATACGGTACTCTGGATTTTGCAGCTTTCCATCTCAGATTTCACTGCACCCTCAAAGTGCTCTCCAGAGCCTTCCCTTCCACAACGGGAAGTATTACTGGTCCCGTTTTATTTGAGGGGGGAGAACTTAAGAGAACTCACAAGTCTCAGTTCCAGACTTCGTGCTGTTCTATAGAACATAGGCTGAGTGTTTGAGGGCAAAGTCCGTTTGTTCAGGGAGAGGATGGAAAAAACAAAGGCTTATGAATCATCCAGCTGATAATTAAAAGCAACTAAATCCAGTTTGTTCTAAGCTGCACAAGAATCTGGACTCCTCAATCCCAATTCCTTTGCCGAGCAGGAAAGCCAGGGTCACT
>NW_010577085.1:66205-98784 GCF_000705375.1 Tinamus guttatus | reverse complement strand
ATTAGACACCAGGGAATGCGACTCCCCTTAAGTGTTTACGTTAGTGGAGCTTGCCATGCTGAAATACTGAAGCTCAAGCATACCCAGTTTTCTCTGTCCTGTACTGCTAGTGCCAATGACAGAGCCAAGCTGACAGCCCAGTTCTCAGGATTTCTGCCATTTTAAGCTTAAAAAGCATTAAAAGCAGCACTAAAAAAAAAAAAAAATCCCATCAAAGCTGCAATGAGCATTAATTAAATCAGTGTTTTCCCAGGGATGTGGGATATCAAGTGACAAGAAGTCTCCATGCCTCCCCTGAAACTCTTGGAGTGCAGTTTACAGCAAGCCAGAGACACAAAGGACCTAGCACAGAGCATCCCACCTTCAAATGCCTCAGAATAGCCCATATCTCCAAAAATCTAGTATTCGGTGGCCAATGCAGCCCTGAAACAGTAGCGATCTTCCTAACATCTAGCTTGGCTCCCCACAGATTAGAACCAGGATCTTTAGCTCTGCTTGTAAGAGGGCACACAAGATTAGAGTCAGATGCAAAAAATATCCCAAGAACAAGTCACACACGTAGCCTTATAAAAATCCTGAGAAATCCTGTAGAAAGGCAGCTCTCCCCAAGCCATATGCCACACAAAGCAGCTCTAGTAACCTGCAGGGCCAAAAGTTTCTCAGCCCAAAAGAGAATGATATTGAATGAACAGGGTTTTGAGATTTATAAGGAGAATTACCAGAAATATATAATTCTTCAAGGATTTTTGTATGAGAAGGTTAGAAATAGCCTAGTTACACCTTGAAGCTAATAGTTTTGTATTTGATGGCACAAAAGATTCATAAACAGCACTTGACAGGGATACAGTAGCTCACAACATACAAAGTGGGCTTAATGGGAGAAAGGTAGGAAGCATCTAAGATACTGTTCCTATGGGACCTTCTTTTCCCTTTTGAGATATCTCTTTCTTATCCCTTAACTAAAAGAAAGGCCAGTGATCCAAGCAAACCAAAGGGCAGAGAAGTGGCATCAGAAGAGAGAGTCGTCTTCCCTGGGAAAACATTAGCAGAATCTCTTATGCTGGAGGTTTAAATTCATGAAAGATCTCCCCCTACACCCCTACACACATGCACAAGCAGATCCTAGCAGATCTGTCACCCAGTGCTGCCTCGAATGAGGATCTGAGAAAGCTGCTTGTCCTCTGCTGTGTTTACAGCAATAACGACAGCCTGGAGAAAGGGTTAGAAACATCTGAGTTTAATAAGGGCTAAGCAGAAAGCAATGTGTGCCCTCCCATTCGCGCTACCCCACCCCAGGCCGCAGCAGGCCCGGCCCTCGGAGACGTTATGTCACACAGCGCCCAGGCTGCCCCAAGGCTCCTCACGAGGAGGAGCGGCGCCTCAGCCCACACTGGAGCCGCCGGCACCGCACTTGGGAGCTGCTGAATCAGCCCAGGCCCGGGGGAAAGAGCAGGAGGTGACAGACCCCAGGCATGGGACAAGGAAGCAGAGACAAAGCTCCTGGGTCACATCTTAACAGGGAAACCCCATCTCACAGGGTCACCACAGCAGGACAAGACACATCAAGCTCACTGAGCACTTACACTGCTGCCTTTTCATAATCCTAAAGATCTCCAACACCCCACATGCCAAGGACAGGAAGAAGGTCACTGCAGTTTCTCCCATAGGACTGTAGGACCAGAGTAAAGATGACTTGTCGCTCTGTGCACTGTCTCCTTCCTCCCTTCTGCAGCATCCATCCCCCAAACTGTCCTACTTGACATATTCATCCACACTGCCTTCACTGGGTATTTGCTTCCCACCTCATGAGTCCAGGCTCTTACCTTTTTTATTAAAAAAAAAAAAAAACCGAGCCCGAAGGCTTTCCATTTTGTTTAAAAAAAAAAAAAAAAAAAAAAAAAAAAAAAAAAAAAAAAAAGAGAGAGATTATTCCACTGAAAAATGAAAAGATTGAGTTTTGCTCACCTGCAAAGCCAAGGACAGCTCCCCACTAGAGCACATATACACAAAAAATAGACCTCAAAGAAATAGGACATGCCCTAGCTCTACTCAGTACTTGGTTATAAGACTATATGCAGAAGGATACTTCTCATATTTTCATTGCAATGGCATTTCTGGGATGCTTTGAGTAAGCACATGTCTGTAACTAGCACAAATAATGCTTAAAAAAAAAAATCTCACTTCCACCTAATTCCTTGGGGCAGAAAATGTTGGAAGTGATTAAAAGACATCTGATTACGTAACGTGGTGTCAGGACTGGCCATGACTCCACGCACTTCTGCACATGAGCTTTACAGTTTGGGCAGCTAGTCGGTTTGCTTAGCACAGAGAAGATAGAGGAACACAGAAAGCCTTACTCAGCTCTCACAGGAAATCTTGGAGGCATGCAGCAGAGCACGAGAAAAGTCAAGAGAAAACCCCTACATAAAAGAAGCTCAGAGATACCTTCTCAGGTTCAAAGAAGGTTTTTTTTGTTTTTTTTTTGTTTGTTTTTTTTTTGTTGTTTTTTTTTCCTTCTCCTTGCCCCTCTCCTTTTTTTAATCCTAAGGGAGTCAACTATTTTGGATTTTGAGAGGCAGATACTCGATTTGGATTTTCCAAATAAACCACAGAATTAACACAGAGTTATGAAAAGGGAGACCCATCTACCTCGGACATTAAACATCACAAAACTGTCTCTAACATCTCTCTCTCTCTCCATAGCATCCATCCTGTGGGCTCCTGGGTGAAAAGCCCTTGCAAGAGAAGAGGGTCCATTTTTCCCCCCTCTCCCCCCTCCTGCTCTTTGCAAGAGCTGTGATCTCCCCATTTCTAAAGCTGAAAGTGTCTTAGATCTAAAACAGGTTCTACTTACCCTTCCTCTCAAAAAGGAAACAGCTACAGCCATTTTCAAATACCCAGGCCTAAATCAATATAGGTAACACTTTCCCCAAGCACACTCTTTAATTACACTTCTGTTCATTCCCAGGGTGGTGAGGCATTAAAGCCAAAACATCTTAGGTTTAACTATTCAGTGTGTTAAACTGCAAGTCCAGAAATAATTCTTTTCTTCCAAAAAAGAAATGAGGAACAAAAGCAATTAAGAACAACATCTCCGTTCCTACTCTCTTTCCTTTCTGTAGTAGTACTTAAAAACTCTGGTTAGAGATCAGTGCCCCAGTGTGTTCATAAACATTAAATAAGAACTTTAATATTATTTAATTATACAAAAAATGAAAAATTTAAGGATGACATCCCTGTTACAAACTTTTTTTTTTTTGCAGTTCTGATTCTTATTAGAGTCTTTTTGCAGTATCCAAGCTGCACGGGGTACTTCAAGCTTAAAGCCTCAAACCAAATATTCTGTCTCAGTGAAAGCAGTTAAGCATTGCCTACATCTCTCCAACTAAAAGTGACTGAGAGCTTTGAATTGCTGCAGAAATGAAGTCCAATGAATTTTAGCATCTCCCTACAGGACAGGTAGCCTCTGTTTCACCACAGAATAATGTTGCTTCAAGATCCAGAGATGCTAGAGATCTAAACCCAGGGGGAAGCCTGAGAATCAGTCTATTATTCTAACTCAGCAGACCCACAAGCATCCATTCTTTGACAGTTACTTTAGCTACAAATCCAAAAGACATCCTTGAATTTGTCTCCCTTTATCAAGGCACAGTCCAATTGGATAAAACAGAGACCTAAGCAGATTGTGATCCAAGTGTCACAAAACTACTCTGCCAAGCAAAGCTGTTAATTCTCTAGCCTTGTGAATTCCATCCAGGGTTTAAAACACTAACAAGCTCAGCTTGGAGAAAACGAACAATTAAGGGTTATTGAAAGAGACACTTTGGTTAATTTATCCAGGGAGAGCACGAGTTCACTGCCACCCATTGCTTTGCTTTGCCACTGCCTTTTCCTTTCTAGAGCTGGAAAGGAGACATACATGACAGGAAACAATTCACACAAACAGCTGGAAAGCCAAGACAGTAGGAGATTTCCTAAACAAATACAATTCAGTGCAGTAACTAAGTCATGCCTGGTATTTCAAAGCCATTCCAGCGTTGCTAGGCCTTTGCACGCTGTTTTAAATTGCATTGCAAAGCTGCAGGGCTGAACCCCCCAAGTTAGATGAAGATCATATGGTTAAAGAGGGCAGGAAACAAACACGGAGGAGTTGAAAGGTTTGGTGATGATCTTAAGACCTGGTGACCTCTTGGTTATCTGGGTAGGGCACTTCAAAGGCGAATTAGTGAAGAGGGCTCAGCACGATATGGGCTTGTTTGCTGGACACCCTTGCATAGCCCAGCAAGGCCTGGAGAGCCCTGGCAATGAAGAGCTGTGGGCCCAGAGAGTTTGTGGAGGCTCCTTCTCTGGAGATATCCCACACCCACTTTAAGAGCCACAAGAACTTCAAAATTTGGGGCTGAAATCACATTCAAATCAACATTCCCCAGGAAAGTGAGAACTAGCAGAACTGTCAGGAAAACACCAGGAATATGTTCTGCTTTGAATAAGATCTGCTTCCCAATCTCAGTGCCTTAACATGGCAGACGCGTTAAAATCTGTCCTGAACATTAACTTCAGCCAGAAGAGTAAGGCTGCTACTGCAAAGCCAATGCCCACCGACACTGCTGGGTGAACTACAGTCACCCTGCTCCCACAGGGCCTAGAGGAGCTCAGAGCACTCAATGCACGTGCAAAGAAGCCTCAAATTTCTTAGATCTAATAGGTAAGACCCATCACTAAAGCTGACCAGAAACTAGGATTTAAAAAAAAAAAAAAAAAAAAAAAAAAAGCTACATTTCATTCAAAAGCAGAATTTCATTATCAGGGATGCGAGTTATGCTTCCCCTCCTCACCCCCCCCACCTTCAAATTCCAGACACCAAGGACTGAATTAGCTCCTGAGCTTGAATTGTTCACTAATAAGACTCCAGCAACCTTTTTTTTTTTTTTCCCCCCCCTCTCCTTTTTTCCTCTTTTTTCTTTTCCTTTTTCTCTCCTCTCAGGGAAATACAACTTTTGTGACAAGTCAGTGAAAAAATTTTGATAGCAGATTCCCAGACAGCTCTATCATGTCCTCATACGCTGATTGAGGACAGAAAAAGCCATTGGTGAGAGCAGGGTAGAGAAGGCTGAGAGGGGACCTGATCAGTGCCTATAAATACCTCAAGGGAGGGAGTGGAGAGGATGTGGCCAGTCCCTTTTCAGTGGTGGCCACCAACAGAACTAGAGGTAATGGCTGGAAACTGAAACACCAAAAGTTCCACAGGAACTTAAGGAAAAATTTCTTGACAATGAGGGTGCCAGAGCACTGGAACAGGCTGCCCAGAGAGGTTGTGGAGTCTCCTTCTCTGGAGATCTTCAAACCCGCTTGGACGCAGTCCTGTGCCACGTGCTCTAGGTGACCCTGCGTGTGCAGGGGGTTGGACTAGATGATCTCTAGAGGTCCCTGCCAACCTTAGTGATTCTGTGGTTCTAGGGCGCGTCTTGGAGCAGGGAGCTCCGTCTGCTGTGGAGCTGCATCCCCAAACGCAGAGCCACAAGTGGCAGCTCTCAAAGCACCAGCCCGTTCACACTGGGCAGAAGGCAAGGAGGAAAAGTGCCAAAAGTCACTGTATCCAGACATGTGGGGAACTGTGATGGGCTACCTAGTGCCATGAACAGCTACCACCTACCCATCCGCTACAACAACTTCCTCAGGGTAGGGAGAGCAGACGCTATTTGGATGCGGCTGCCATCACTTAACCTAATTTGGTGCTATTAAGATCCTCAGTTTAGATGGGAAGAGACACAGGGAAAAATTAAAAACAACAGCTTGTAGCAGCCCACTGCAGCCCTGAGAAATGCTTCATGGTCATGCAGACCAATGTCACACTGAAGAGCAAAACACCTACATTCTTCATCCAGCACCGTATTAAATCCAGAAGAGCACGGCTGCCCAGCCTGAAACTGTACCCTGCAGGAGGCTCTCCCAAAGGGCCAACATCCTTCCTCGCTGGGCAAAGTTTTCCCACACAGATTTTCCCATCAGGAAATGAAGAGGTTTTTTGTTAAACATTTTCCAACAACAAAACTTCACCATCCAGTGGGAAATTCTAAACACACCAAGATTGCTTCAACGTGTGATATTTGACTAAGCATTTGCGTCTTTACTTTAAAACTTCCATCAGTGATTTCTCCCTTCTCTTCAAACTTTCCTCCTCCTCCGCTTTAAGCCAGAATTCGACATTCTCACATGGCAAAGCTTCACTAGACAACCATTCTACCAGCTTTTACATCACCATTTAAATTCACGTTAGACAGTTTTACACAGCACTTTACGGACTTGGAGAGGGATATACTCCCCTGATGACGTGTCAGCTACCCAAACGCCTGCCCAGGGGACAATCAAGTCCACATGTGACATGGGGAACGTCTCTGGTGAGTGGAGAGGCGCTGCACGCTCATGTAAGCATGGTAGCTCTGAACAAAGATCCGCAGGCTAATAGACATGTAAGACAAGTGACATGTGGTTCTCATTGCAGCTCATGCTCTGGGAAGGGGGTTCCTTGGACCACAGCCAGCTGGGATAGGTTTATCCCATTACTCTCCTGTAATTTTCTGCTGTTTCAAACCCTTTGACAGTTACTGTAGTTTAACATCGCACCCCCTACAGACTGAGGCCTGGTTGACAGACCAGCAAACAAAACCACCCCCACCTTGAGACAAAATACACACCAGATGCGAGAATGGTGCAGCAGAGCAGGAGCAACAGCTCTTGTGCGTCGCTGCAAACCCACCGGGTCGCTGCCTTGTCCCAGCTCCCAGCCCCAACAAGCTGCGCGGCCCTAACCCCTCCTGCCCAGCAGCTACCTATTACCATGGGGTAACGGACAAGCCCTGAACATTAAATTCCTAAATCCCCATTTAAGGGAATCACTGGAAAAAAAAATCATGAAATTCCAGAACAACTGGAATCAGGTTAAGCCACTCTATACAGTGCAGCTCATTCATCTGAACAGCTGTTTCACCTCTAGAGAAATACCCAGAGAAACAGAGGAGGGAGGGGAGCTGGAGTTGTTTGCTCTATTGAAGCAGCAAGATGCAGTAAATCAAAACTGATTTACATTAAGTTTATGGGAACAGGCTTGGGGCGGTTGGGGGAGTGGGAGGTTTGGTACTAACAGCTATTCAAAAGCTGCAGATCATGAAGCAGTATCTATAACCGAGGTCTCTCTTTTGTTGAGTTGAACAAGTTTTCCTCATAGCCAGGGGCTGTAACAGTTCCCTCTGTCGGCATCCTCAACATTCCAGCTCCAGAGGCTTTAAAACCCTGGCTCTGCACAGTACAGTGACATGCTGACCGTGGCAGGACAAAGTTTCCATCCCCAACGGGCTGGGGTAGGCAAGAAGGGATGGGTTTGGGGGGGACCAGAGCTCAGCTCCTTGTCTCCATCAAGGCTTCCTGGCCCAGAGGGACAGTCCCAGGCAGATTGGGAGCCCCTGGGCAGCTCCTGGCACCATCCACACTACTGCCCGAGAAGGATGCTCAGTTAGGGCGCTGTGAGCAGACCCCATCTTACTCACCGTCGACTGGCGAAGCCGCTGCCCGGGGAGCCCGAGCTCTGCTCGGGGTAGTTATGCTGCAGGGTTGATGTTGGGAATTGATAGAGGAAGCCAGTCCCTAGCGCGTATCCGTGCAGGCAGCAGCACCAGGACAAGAAGAGAGCAAACCGCATTGTCGCGGGAACAAGATTTTCCTCACACCCCCTTTCCTCTTGGCACAAAACGCCAGGCCCCCCCGCCTCCGCACTGCGGGGTCGCGATGGGAGCCCACGAGGAGGAGGTGGCCCAGGAGCCGGGAGCGCCCCAGGCAGCCGGGCTGCTGCTCCAAGGATGCCCAGGTCCCTCCGCAGGGCCGGTCCCGGCTGCTGCTCACAGAGGGGGTCCGAGGCCGGAGCGGGTCTCTGCGCCCAGGGCGCACACTCAGCCCCGGATGCCTTTTCAAATTTGGCGAGGCTGGTCTGACTCCGTCAAAGGGGGCGTGTGGTTTCTGCGTTAACCCTTGCCGGGCCTCGCGGCCAGCACTGCAGAGGGGCTCCCTGCCAAAGGCATCAGGGCAGCCTGGAGCCCAAGGGCCAGGAAGAAGGGAAGCCAGCGCCATACGCAGGTCCAGAACCTGCCAGGTGTAGGGTCACAGCCACACAGAGCAGCTAGAGGTGACAAACAAGGCACAGACGGCCACGCAGAGCATGGGGAGAGCTGGCAGCATCGCCGCAGAAACCTGGGTTCACCAGCAGCTTCCCACACCACCAGGCAGTGCTGGGCATGAGCACACGGGGCACTGAGGTACCCGGTGCCCATCCCTGAAGTGTTTGGGATATTGATGACAAGAGTGGTCTGCACTTCCCTGGCTTAAGGGAGAGCCACTTCCAGGGGACCCTGCTGCGCTTCAGCAGGGCAGGGAAGACACGGCAGAACAGCCGAGCTGGGCTTGGCTTCTGCCACATTGCACCACACAAGTCAGACAAGCAGAAAACATATTTTGGAGATGCCTCATTTGCATTGCAACCTCAAAGGCCCGTTAAAAAGTAACTGCAGCTTCAGCACATACACCCTGTTCAGTTTTGGTGTCATGCTCAAGCATCTTCACGGCCAGCTGGCTCACAGAATTGTGTAAACCCCTTGTACCTAGCACCAACATGCCCCAGAACTGGAGACAAATGCAGTGTTGGTCCCTGCCACAGGCAGGGGCAGCGATTTTCCAGCTGTGGAAGGATAGCCCTGTTCCAGGGCAGCAGTACCCTAACAAGGGAGGCTCTTTCTCCATGCAGGCAGCTGAGTTTGGGTTTATAGCACTTGCATGCCCCAGTTCTGGCGACAGAGTCACAAACCCCGTGCAGGAGGGACCCTGAATGGACAGGGCCAGAGAAAAGCACTCCAAAGAAGGGAGAGGGGCTGCAGAGCCGCAGGTGAAACGGGATTCTCCCCTGCTCCCAGCCAGGAGGCACCTGGGCTGCTGGGGCTCACTGCCTGGGCAAGCAAGTGCTCTGTGCCAAAACAGGAGAGAGGGATTTGATCTCTAAGACCATGCAAACATGCGCACAAGTCTCCACCATCAGATCCTGCAACCTCATAGTACCCCCTTTGCAACTTTGTTTGTACAACCATCCAAACTCAAAAGACCTGATTTACCACCAAAACCGTGTATCCTTGGGGCCTGGGATTTCCCAGCAGGGCTATGCAACACCTGTGGAAGGAAAGATCCCTTTTCTCCAAAGGGCAGCAAGATCCCTGCATCCCTCATCCCTGGGTAAGCACCTACCCTTTCCCCATGGTGCCCACCCCAAGAACCTGCACATGGAAATAAATAGCCCCTGGCTGGAGCCTGCAACCAGACAACTTGAGACTGCAAATGAGGCACCAGGTTTTTAAACAGCCAGAGTCATTAATCACTGGAGCAAAGTACAGGGGAGAAGCCTGGAGAGCAGCTCCACGTGTCCTCCCCAGGGCTGTCCCGCAACTGCCCTCAGGGTCCTGGGTCCACAGCAGACAGCGAGTCCGCACTATTCTACCTCAAATGCATCAGGTCCAACGCACCAGCAGGGGTCAGACAAGGCTGCTCAGAAAGAGGCACTAAGTATTTGCCAAAAAAAAAAAAAAAAGAAAGCAAGCCCTCGGGGCTGGGAGCTGGGACACAACAGTGGCCTCCGTCCCCAGCCCTGCCTCATCCCGTCCCCTGCCTCCCTCTGCACGGGGAGCTTTCCCCCCGCCGCCCCACAAACACTCAGCCCCCAGTAACTTACCCAAACGCTTCCAGCCATTCTGGGGAAGCCTTTCTGCTAGCGCCTCTGTGCTCAGGGCTAGGCCTGTCCTGCTTTTCCACGGACTCACGACTGGGCAGCTGTTTCTCTCAGAGGCAGTTTTCAGCTTATTCCAGCCACCGAAGAGGCCAGGAGAGCAAAAAGGCACCTATCTCCCCTCAGGCTTGCTCCTAGAGGAGCACTCAGAGCTCAAACCCTCACAGCTGTCAGGTCTCTGAACAACCCTGCTCTTTCATCAGAGCAATCCCCCTCAGCTGTGTGTGCAGGGCTAGCCCAGGTGCGGCCGGGCTAGTCCCCACGGCCTCCAGCCCTGGCCATTTACAGCTTCTCATCCCAAACGCACCTAGGCCCCTTCCTGTCAGGCTGGGATAGATCTTTTTATCAATATTTACCAGCATTGAATGGCATCACCCACTTTGTGACCCTTTCTCCTGGCTTGGGTTAGGCCCTTCGGAAGCACTTTACAATCTTCAAGTCTTACTTGTCCACAGCTTTTTAATTTTGCTTGCAGGCATAATTGACGCTTCAGCCTTCTTTCTTTTGCAAGATGTTGGGAGGAAACATTAAACACAGTGATGAGAAAAGATATGTTCTGGCACATTATTAGAGACACATCCAGAAAGGTAATCTTCTCCCTATTTCCTGACCTGAGAAAGTGGACAGCCTAAGTCGAATGACTTTGCCCAAGATTACAAAGAAGCAAAAGCAGAGCCAGAAACAGAACTTGGGTCTTGAGGATTCTGTTACTCGTGCCCTGTTCCTAATGTACACACGCTTCCCGAGTGGCTGATTTAAGATGAAAATGAAGAATTAACTTCTAAGCTGTTCTTGGAAAGAGGGGTGATATTGTCTACTGTAAGGGGAGAATTAAAGATGACATTTCATTTTTAGTCATTTGGATATGCATAATATAATCAAACACAATAGCAGTAATAAATGAATATTTTTTCTCCCTGTGGTGCTTACGAGTGCAACATATCCTAACAATTTCTCAAAAGTATGTTGATAAATTGGAAACACAGTGATGGAGGTAACAAGGACAGCCAAGAAAAACATAATTCATTCAATTTATCAGGAGTTTAAGAAGAGAGCCCTTGAAATCTGAACAGCCTATTCTTATAAAAGAGACATACTGTTTTACAAAAGATAGGTTTCTGATGCATGTACATAAGCATGTTAATTAAAGATTCACCTAGGCACTTGGGGCTGAATAAATTATTTGGAATTATTTGGAATTATTTCCCCAACTCAGTTCAAGCTGGGAGAGGCAGGAGTGTGTGTGGGTGCAGGGAGGCCGGATTTCCAGCTTACCGGCTGGATTGGCTTCATTTGAGCTACTATGGAAGAGCTGGTCCTGGAGGGCTTCTTCCAAGCACTGCTCACCTCCTGTGCACGCACAGGCCTTCCACGGAACGCTGATCCATTGGATACATGTGAGCACTGAAAGTTTCACACACTCTGGAGTGTTGTTGTCAGCTCTCGGTCCATGGACATACCTGCCACACAAGGCAAATTTTTCTCTGATACCGCTGTAATTTCTTCAAATGTATACACCATATGCAAGCCAGCCAAGAAATGAAATGGGGAGAAAACACAGACAACAAAAGGAACATTGGAAGTTTAGCCTTTTTTTGTTTGTTTGTTTCATTGTAGAGGAAAAGCAGTAGAATACCACAGCAAAAGATGGGTCCATTTTTAAAAGCTCTTCTGTTTGAATGGTGAATTTGAAGGTAGCGTTGCCATACCTGAGACTGGCAGGCTCGTACAGCAGGCAAGCCTGACCCTGAGGCTGCTTTGTTGCCTAAAAGAACAGCTAAAGAACTGTTTTTCAGAGGCTTTAACACACAGTATGTTCCTGTACCAGCTGTAAGAGCAGAGCCCAGCTCTAGAATCGAAGGTCATTTCAATCATTTTTCGATCGCTAGCACTCAGCACTGCTCACAGCATTGGAAAAGCTAGTAGTTACCAGGTAAAAGAGTCAGAATATTGTTAGAGAAAATGAAAATCCAATGAGTTTTTATAGGTCTGCCCCTTGAATTTTATTAGTTTCTTTTTTTATGTTGCTACTAAGAGAGCAAAGCAATAAGTTTTGCTCTATTAGATAAAACTCTGTGGAGCTTTAGAATTATGAAGTGTCCTTTTGAAGTTAGAAGGAATCACTGATAAAACCATTGAAAAGCAAAAACCCTTTGGATAAAAGTCTTCCAGCTTCCTAAGGATCCTAGATTATTTCATCATGATATGTCAAAGCAATCACTCAGGGAACCTTGGAAAACTAGAAAAGATGAATAATGGCTTAGTAAGAGTTAAAGATCTCTATTATAAACTAAATTATAAGATTACTAGGATTATTATAACATGTCCAAAACTGAAAATTTGGAAGTTTTTTTAACCAGAAGGAGCTAATGTGTTTCTTTGTAGATTTGTTGGCTTTGACCTGGAATAAATCAATCACAGCTGAACTCATAGTGGAACAGAACTGAAAAAAAAAGTCACAATTACATAAGCAGTTTAACATATGGCATATATGATATACAGCAATATTATATGAAGCACAAGAAATGATCCAAAAGTCTAATTTGGGCCAAATTAATTACCTTAGAGGAAACTTGGCCTGAGTGAAGCATTTGTGTGGGTACTATAAAGTAACATACTGGGTAAAATAATTCAGCTTGAAAGATAATTCAGCAGAGGGAAAATGTGATGATTTAAGAGATCAGCGAGATAGGACTACCATCAGTAGTGGCACATACCCTGAGCATTATTATGTCCTGGGAAGAGTGATTTTTATCTCCTTTAATGGCAGACAAAAGTTCTCCCCACCTGGACACTGTTGACGAGCTGATGTGCGCCCACACAGTGATTTTGGTGTACCTATAAACTCTGCTCCTAAAGCTTTCTCTGCATTGCCTTGCCAGGGATCTGCCTTTCTGGCACCTGTACATCATTGTTCATGCATGTTTAGCTTGTGTTCCTCTACCTTTTTTTGTGCAGAACTGCTAGTCTGTCTGATTTTCTCTCACCCTACATTTGCATAGTTAAGACTATTCTTGCTGTAGTGCCCTGCAGTTGTTCTTAATGAGTTTCATCTTATTTTATTCAGATTATATCACCAAATTGTCAAGACCATTTGAAATTTTAATCCTGCCTTGCAGCTTTGCATTCTGTCCCAGCTTTGCCTCATCTGCAGATTTAATAAGCTTCCTCCTTCTCCCATCACTGAGGTCATTAGTAAAAACATTGGGAGGTCTGTCTCCATACCCATATCCTCAAACTGTGTTCCTGATCATTCACTGTTGAGTAAATCATTCAGTCCTGAATGCTGATGCTTGCTTGACACTGTACAGGACATAAACATTAAATGTATAAACTTTACAAGACATAGACAATCTTGAATGCCTACGATGTAACAAAGTGCAGAGGAATGAGCTACCAGATATCAGGCTGCAATTTTCAACAGAATCAGTGACAACAGGATATCCAAATTCAGTGGTAGCTGGATGCATAGCTGCTTTCAAACTCCAGCTTGAGGACTGGAATAAATTGGAATAAAAAAGGATACAGTAGAACTAGGAAAAACAATTAGAGAAGAAAAAGAAGGAAGGTGAGACTTAATCTAAAGAGATGGATAAATTGCTCCTTTCTTGGCAGAAAGGAAATGACAAAACCTGTAAAACACTATGAAATGTTTATGCTGATTGTTGTCCAAAGAAAGGAGCAAAAGATTTTCAGCAGAATATGGACATTGTTGATATGTGTTGAATGTAGCACAAGTCTATCAGCCTCTTTGTCTGCCTGGAAAGAAGGGCTGAGAGCAAATCTTTTTTTGGCTCACTTCAATACTCAATGTCTTGAGTATTAAACTCTAAGTGCAGTGCCCCACTGTCAGGTGATGCACTATTCTGCATTGAAAACAGGTGCTCAGCTGGCTGGCTTTTTAGCAGAGCATAGTAGATTTGTCCCATATTTTCTGCACCTGATCCCTAGGTAATACTGGCCTTTTTCAGATGTTTCAAGAAAATGAGGGTGCCAGAGCACTGGAACAGGCTGCCCAGAGAGGTTGTGGAGTCTCCTTCTCTGGAGATCTTCAAACCCGCTTGGACGCAGTCCTGTGCCACGTGCTCTAGGTGACCCTGCGTGTGCAGGGGGTTGGACTAGATGATGTCTAGAGGTCCCTTCCAACCCTAGGCATTCTGTGATTCTATAAGCATTCTATGACTCTAAAATCAGATAATTATTTCCAATGTTCTGAGTCTTCTCTGAGCTGACAAACAATGCATTTCCAGAGCTGACCTGCAAGGCCCATAGGGCCCCCTGGACTCATGCACACATAGGCGGCCGGGGGCCGCATGAAGGCCTGTAGGGTCCCCCCAGCCCCATGCGCACAGAGGCCCAAGGGGCCGCACGAAGGCCTGTAGGGTCCCCCGGCCCCGTGCACCCAGAGCCCCGGCAGGGCGCACAGAGACCTGTAGGGCCCTCCCGGCCCTGGGTGCTCCCAGGCCCTGGGAGGCCGCACGAAGCCTGCAGGGTCCACCCGTCCTGTACACACGGAGGCCCCGGGAGGCCGGACGAAGGCCACCTGCACATGAAGGCACCAGGAAGCCGCACAAATGCCTGTAGGTTCCCCCAGTCCTGTGCACCTGGAGGACAGGGGGGGCCGCTCAGAGGCCTATAGGGCCACCTCGTCCCATTGTGCACAGAGGACCCTGGGGGCCGGACAGAAGCCCATAGCGCCCCACAGGCCCCATACGCACTGAGGCCCCGAGGAGCCACACGAAGTCCTAGAGCTCCCCTCCAGCTTCGTGCAAATGGAGGCACCAGGAGGCCACACGAATGCCCGTAATTTGCCCCTTACCTGTGCACACAGAGGCTCCAAGGAGGCACATGAAGGCCTTTAGGATCCCCCTAGCCCTGTACACACAGCCTGTAGGGCCCTCCATGCGCACGGAGGCCCAGGGGGCTGCACGAAGGCTCGTAGGGCCCAACCCCATGTGCACAGAGGCTCCAGGGGGCTGCAGGAAGGCCCATAGGGCCCCCCACCACCATGTGCGCACAGAGGTCTGCAGGGGATGCCTGAAGGCCCATAGGGCCCCCCCTTCCCGTACGCATGAAGGCCCCAGAGGGCTGCACGAAAACACATAGGGCCAGACCTGCCCTGTGCGCATGGAGGTCCCAGAGGGCAGCATGGAGTCCCATAGGGCCCCACCATTACCGTGCAAACAGAGGCCCCAAGGGACCGCATGAAGGCCCACAGGGCCCCCTGCTTCCAGTGTGCACAGAGGCCCGGGGGGGCTGCATAAATGACTGTGGGGCTCCACTGTCCCTGTGTGTAAGGAGGGCTGGGGAGCTGCAGGAAAACCCGTACAGCCCCCATGGTGTCTTGTGAACAGAGATTCCTGGGGGCTGCACGGAGCCCCGTACGGCCCGTGCACGTGGAAGAGCTGCCTGCAGAGCACCCACATCTCCGTGCGCCCCAAGGCCATGGCGGGTCGAGTGAGGGCCTGCTGGGCACCTGGGGCCACAGGCACCTGAGGCCCTGGGGAGCCGCACAAAGACCCGTAGGGCTCCCCTGGCTTGTTCGCATGGAGGTGTAGGAGGGCTGCGTGACAGCCCATCGGGCCCACCCTTGGACCCATGCACCCTATTTTTTTCTTTTTTTTCCCTCCTTTTTATTTATTTTCTTCTTTCCCCCTCATATAGATTTTTCTTTCTTTTTTTTTCCCCCATTCTTTTTAGGTTCTTATTTTGTTTTTCCCCCCCTCTTATTTTTTTTCTTTTTCTCCCTCATTTAGCTTTTTTCCTTGGTTCCCCCTCCTTTTTGTTCTTTCTTTTTTCTTTTTTTTTATTTTTCCAAAGTACCCTTATTTCAGCTGAGTTACTTTTATAGGTTTATCTTCCTATTCAGTAATGACTACCCAAGGTATTTTTAAGCCCGTGACAGGGGGAGAAAGACTTGGGAACGTCTTGTGGGGACAGGAAGCTCAGGAATTGTCCCAAGCATTAGGTCTGTCATGTCTAGTTTGTGGGGACCAAGCGGGATGGAGAGGTGCAGAGCTGGCAGGAGAGAGCTGTGCAGGCTGGACATGTGCAGGGCCTCCTGAAGTGGGGGGATTTTCAGTAGCATTACCTGGGCCTCCTGCAAAATGTTGGGTTTCAGGAGTGTGCTTGGAATCGGAAGGGGCCCTGTGCCCTGCAGCCTGCTGGAGAAAACGGACATGCTCTCCCTGGAGAGGATGACAGTGCTTATAGGGCTTGTGAGAGGGCTTTTGCTGGCAAAAACAACTGCTCGCTGCTCGTGAATCAGTACCTAGAAGTCCTAAAGGTGAAGTCCTTTTATATAAAGGTGAAGTTTGTTTTTGATTATTGCTTTTTTAAGACTTTTTTCTTAAGTCTTATGCTGGATGAGAATCTTGCTGTCTAAAACTCTTCAATGTTTGTCTCCCTCTTGTTACACATCACAGCAGCCAAAGAGATTTGATCAACTTTCCTCATTGACAAGACCATGAAGATGAGGAGAGAGCCTGGAGAGTGGAAAGAGGTCTGGGCTGGGAACTCCTTAATATCTCCATGCCATGGATGATCTATACTGACATATATGTTGGTTGTTAATCTGACTCAATTATGTAAAATATCCTGCTTTGTACAGGCCTCACTGTTTCCCAGAGCCTGATTACTGCCAGTTGGTAAGTTTTTTTGTTTTTTATTTTTCCTTTTCAGGACTGGAAAACTTCTCTGCTCGTACTGCAACATCCCCTTCTGGCCGCTCTGGTGTATTGGTGAGTTGTCACTGCCCATCAATGAGTTTTAGGGAGCAGAGAATATTTCACGCTTCCGCTTCATTTTCTTGCTGGGGAAGTTATTTTAAAGGCAGTTTTGGAAAACAAAATGAAACAAAACAAACAGAACTTCATTTTATTTTCTTTTACCCCTCTTCATGCTGTGGGAATTTCCTCATTGCCGTGACAGGTAAGAGTCTATTAGCAGCTGTGTTGTTGGGCTGCATGGCATTCCCAGATAATGAAAGTTTCTTTCAAACGAGTAGACTCCAAAGTAGCTGCATCAAATCCTATCAGAGGATGAAGAGGAGGAAGAGTGAGCCAAATGCAGAGATGAGTGACAGAAGCGTTGCTGGAAGACCCTTGCTAAAGAGTGTGAAACTTCATTGCAGTGGTTTGTGTTCTGACTGAAAAATACCTTGCACTTTTGCACATACAGATTATAGCCACATAAATGAATTTTAATCTAGAAAGGAGATTTGTCTCTAGTGGTTCTTGCATGAAAAGACCCCATGAAGAAGGCTTACCTCTATCTTCAGATTGGCAGGTATTGGTAGCACTTCTAATAACCTGCTTTTTGTGTGTTCTTAAACTTTTTTTTAATTTCAGATAATAAAAATAAGTCATTACTCATGCTCATGCCATTTAGCTTGATAAAACCTTTATATATATATATATATATATATATACACACACACACATATATATATATATTTAATTCTAGAGCTTGTACTTGCATCCCCGTTCAGCCTGAACGCCTTATTTGAGTTCTGGTTGTATTTCAAACACATACTGGCACCAACTACCTTGATCATGACGTGTAGGCAGCAGATCCTTCTAGGGATGCAGGATGCAGGTAGGTAGTGTAAATGTCTTCTTATCTCTGTTCTTTTAAGTTGGTATCTTGGTCAAGTGCAATTCTTAGCTCCTTTGTCCGAACACAGCAGTGAGATGAATTCCCCACAGCATATTAAAATTCAAAATACAAACGCAAAATTGGTGAAGGATTGAGGAGGGAAAGATGTAACAAGCTGTAAAGGGGAGTGGATAGCAGGCTGTTGAAGGGCAGTTGGAGAGATTTGCTGTGAAGCTGGACAAGGAATTTGTGACCTCTCCACGGGACTGGGAAGAGGGCTTTTTAGGATGGCTGAACTTTATTGAAAGAAAGCTGTGTGTCTGTGTTTTGCTGTGCATTTAAAGGAAGGAGGAGAATTTGGGGCTGCTGCATCTGCAGTGCTAATTGTGTTTTTCTGCTTCTCGCAGCAGTAAAAATAGCTTCAGTGCACGAGTTGGCAGTGAAGCAAGTCCCGTCTTCCAGGCCTTCTCCTGTGATCCAGGGTCAAGGCGTGCTGAACTGCAGCCCAGCCTGTCCCCTTCGAACCAGGCCCAGGTTTGCCTTGGACGGTGGCCCAGGCTGCAGCCCTCAGCTGCAGGCTCTGTCAAGCAGCAGCGTTTCTGCCAGCAGGGCTGCGAGCTACTTGCTGAGCAGCAGCTACAGCTACGATGCCGTTTGGATTTGCTTCTTGTGCTTTCGCGTTGTGCCGTAAGCTAGTGGAGGTGCACAGCAGGTGCTCCATTTGCAGATTTGTTCTTTCAGTATTCATCCTTTCCCTGGTGTTAATTTATTTGTTTTAGAAGTGTTAGTTTGTTTCAGACAAAAAGCAAAACTGGGAAATGCAAATGTAAATACAAAAGAGTGAAACAAATTTCCCCCAAATCAGACTAGGCTTTATAGCAGCAATCTGCAGAGCAATAAATTCATATGTTGAGTCAATCGATTCCTGTAGTTAATAAAATCAAAGTGGAAGTCTTATTTTCTTCGTATGACAAAGTGTTGGCTTTTGCTCCCCCAAGTTTTCCACCTTCAGCCCTTCTCCTACGAGTTCCCCATATCACGCAAGCGTTGGACCAGTGCAAAGCGGGCTAAGGTCCCATTACTGCTCTTCACCAATTCTGAATAATCCCAGCATGAGTCAAGATGACAAAATCACAGACCTCAAGTCACTGCAAAAATACCGTCGAGGTGAAGAAAGAGCATAGACATCAGCTGGGTAAAGAAAGCACTTCAGTATACCAATCAGCTTGAAAATTCACCTAAAAATTAAAAGAGAGGCCACAGGATAACCCAAGGAGTGGAAAACAATCTTTATACTGTCACTCTTTGCCTGTATTTGAAGGAAAAGCAGCATAAAAAAAAAAAAACAGCATTAAACCAGCATTTGCATCCTATATATGCTGTCATGTCTGAGCTTATGGCAAGATAGCTGCTGATGGTAGCCCTTTGTTCCTCTTCTTTCATTAACGTGAGATTTGGGGTTGTTTGCACAGATCCCTATGCACATCTTCTGCACTTAGCTTGACTCCAGGCTGCCACCTAGCCTCAAATATCCCAAAAGCAAAGCCTTCACTTCCCAACACTTCATTCAGACACCAGATAAACCAGGTACTGACATTCTTGGGCTTCTCCTTTAGCTGCTGTTTACCACTTGTATCACATCGGTACCCTTAAAATTCCTCTTTTCAAACTTTGATTCACAGACATGACCAATAAAAATCTATTTTGCATCCTCCAGAGCAGCATCAACACATCCCACTGTGGGTGATCTACCAGCAGCATGTCTACAACTTGCACAGAGTGCAAGGTTTGTTCTGCTGCCAGGAAATCTTCAGCAGACCTGATTTGGGTTTGGTTTGTGTTATTTTTATTTATTTATTTATTGTAACTAGCCACATTGATGGAATATTTATATGTAGGCTGATTCAGCACAGAAAGTATCTTCTTGTATATTTTCTCATGACTTCTTCTAGAATCTTAGTTTATATAAGCTCTATTGTGAGCTGTTATTCCTCAGTGCCAACAAGTCTGATGCTTGCCTATAGGAGTTTGTGGAGGGAACCATCTAGTCTCAATACCAAAATACTAGATTTTTCCTGCATGTTCTATTCTTCTATCGAGCCCTTGGTTGTGACTTGATCTCCAATCTCAGAATAACGCTCTAAAAAATCCTGAATATTTCAGGATAATAATACATCAAAGAAAAAAAAGTATTTTTCTGATGTTTGGCTAATTGAGAGGTAAGTATTGAGGCAAACCCGCAGGCTGTAATATCATTTTGTGAGGTCTCTATTACAGCTTTTCCTCATCACAGATCATTTACTGGGGCAGCGTGGCATATATCGCACTGCATATGCATCTTCAAAAAGATTTGAAGGAAAAATTGTACAGCTCTACCTAAGCTAAGGAAAAGATGTGACCATCGGTTTAAATGTTCTCTCTAAAATATTTGTGTGACTGCTTGTCCCTGATCTCAATTCCAAGTTCTTTTCCCATGGATTCAGGGCACAAACAACATGCTCCAAACATTGTGCATGTGTCTATGTCTCATGAAGAGCAAAGAATCGCGCATGCTCAGGTAGGTGTCACCCAGTGGGTCCTGTCACACTGCTGGTGAGAGCTGAGCAGCAGCTTTTGGTGCTGATACACCATGAGGTTGCTGTAGTGGGACAATGGTGATGGAATTAAAATTATCCTTGTGTTTTAACAAACAGCAGCCGTTTGCAGAAGTGTGTAAGTTGGGAGCAGGTCAACAGATGGGAAGCGTTTTGTTTTCTTCTTTGGTCTTGTGCCAGTTAAAGATGAAGTTTTACTTGTAACAAAGATTGAGTGTAAAAAGGAGCTTTAACTTGCTAGTGTTTTATGACTCCAGTGTTCTTTTTGCAGGCATGTCAGTCTTGGTGTCTCAGGAGTCAACATCCTGTGGATTCCTACCTTGACTTCAGCAAAGCTTTCAACACAGCCTCCCATAACATCCTCGTAGGAAAGTTTAGGAAGTGTGGATTGGACGAGTGGACAGTGAGGTGGATTGAGGACTGGCTGGATGGCAGAGCTCAGAGGTGGTGATAAATGGGGCCAAATCTAGTCAGAGGCCTGTGGCCAATGGTGTCCCCGCAGGGATCAGTGCTGGGCCCGGTGCTGTTCAAATTGTTCATCAATGACTTGGACGAGGGCACAGAGCGCGCCCTGAGCAGATTTGAAGGTGACACCAAACTGGCAGGAGTGGCCGACACTCCCGAGGGCTGCACTGCCATTCAGAGGGACCTGAACAGGCTGGAGACTTGGGCAGAGAGGAACCTTATGAGGTTCAACAAGGGCAAGCGCAAGGTCCTGCACCTTCGGAGGAATGACCCCAGACACCAGTGCAGATTAGAGATCGACCTGCTGGAAAGCAGCTCCGTGGAGAGAGATTTGGGAGTCCTGGTTGACAAGTTAACCATGAGTCAGCAATGTGCCCTCGTGGCCAAGGTGGCCAATGGGCTCCTGGCTGCAGCAGGAGGAGCGTTGCCAGCAGGGCCAGGGAGGGGATCCTGCCCCTCTGCTCAGCTCTGGGGAGGCCGCACTGGAGCACTGGGGGCAGTTCTGGGCTCCCCAGGACAAGAAGGACATTGAGCTTCTAGAGAGGGTCCAGTGTAGAGCCACAATGTGTTGTGGTTGCGGATAGCATTAGGCGTAGGTTAGGGTTTAGTGTTAGGCTCAGATTTATGTTAGGGTTTGGGTTATGTTAGCATTAGTGGTTGCATTTTGGGTTAGGTATTAGGGTTAAGGTTAAGGTTAAGGTTATGATTAGGTTTTAGAGTTATAGTTAGGTTAGGAATAGGTTAGTCGTTAGGTTTAGGATAGATAGGTGTTTACAGTTAGATTAGCATTAGTGGTCGAGTTAGGTTTATTCTTATTTTAGGGGTTAGGTTTAGATAAGGGTTAGATGAGGGTGTGGGTTAGGGTTAATGTTTGATAGGGGTTAGGTTTAGGATTATTGGTTACTTTTTGGGTTAGAGATTAGAGTTTTGATTAGGATTAGGGGGTTGGGTTAGGGTTACAGTTACATTTGGGGTTAGCTTTAGGATTAGTATTATGAATAGGGTTGGGGATAGTGGTAGGGTATAGGTCTAGTTTAGGGTTAGGTTTTGGGTTAGGTTTAGCATTAGGGTTAGACAAGTCCTTTTTGATTAGGGTGAGGGGGTTATGCTTAATGTTAGGGTTAAGGTTTGCATTAAAATTAGTGTCAGGTTAGGGATAGGATTAGGCTATGCTTAGGGTTTGTGTTTGGCTTAGCGTTAGGGTAAAGGATTAGGATTTGGGGCTGGGGTTAGGGTAAGAGGTTAACTTTAGGATTAGATTTAGAGAGTTAAGGTTGAGGTTAGGGTAAGGTTAAGGGTTAGGTTTAGCATTAGCACTGGGCTATGTTTAGTACAGCCCAGTGTACACAAGCACAGAGCGGTGCCCAGCGGTACCAGCGCAGAGCCAGGCACACGAGCACACAGCAGTGCAGACCAGCAGAGAGCAGCAGGCACCACCGCACACCAGCGCACAGCCGAACACCGCGGCGCACAGCGCTACACACGGCCGACTACAGCACGGAGCACACAACAGGCACACAAGTACGCTCCAGCACAAACCAGAACACGCTTGCACACACCAGTGCAAGGCCGTACACACACCAGTGCAAGGCCGTACACACGAGCGGACACCCAGCAAACACCTGCACACAGCAGAACAGACCAGCGCACACCAGTGCACAGCAACACACCTGACACTAACCGCTGCACACGGGTACGCACCAGAACACACCCGTGCAGAGCAGTACACGGAATTACAGATGACTACAGACCAGTGTGCACCAGGACACAGCAGCACACAGCAGCCAATTCCAGTGCACCTTGTAGGCACAAACACACAGCACCACACAGCAGTGCACATGAGCACACACCACCACACCACAGAACACACCACCACAGAGCAGCACGCGTCAGTCAACGCGAGTGTTCACACCTGCACGCATCACAACATGCCGGGGCAAACAAGTACACACGAGCAGTACACACCAGTAGTCATGAGCACGCATTACTACACACCAGAACACAACAGTACACACTAACTGACACAAGCGCACACCCAGGCCACCACCAAACGCAGCAGAAACCATTACTTAGCACTGGACAACAGCAGGCACCCAGGACACAGCAGTGCATACCGGTACACTGGACCACAAAGCAGCGCACACAAATACACCAGCACACAAGAGTACACACCAGAAAACAGCAATTCACACCAGCACACCATTATACACCACCACACAGCAGCACACACAGTGCAGAACACTACACACCAGCACACAGCACTAGAGACAGGCACACACCTCACACACATCGAGGCTCCAGGTGGCCGCATGGAGGCACATAGGGCTCCCCAGCCCTGTGCTCATGGAGGCTCTGGGGGGCCACCAGGATCCCCTCAACCCCGCGCAAATGAAGGCCCTGGGAAGCGGCACAGAGGCCCCTAGGGCCCCTCCAGCCCCATGCACACAGAGGCCTTGCTGGGTTGCACCAAGGCCCATAGTGCCCCCCCAGCCACATGTGCACAGAGGTCCTGGGAGGAGGTGGGGAGTGGTGCACCAAGGCCCATAGGGCTCCCCTGGCCCCATGGGACCACAACAAGGTCCATGTCCCACATGCACAGAGTGCTGCAGCGAGGCCCATAGGGCTCCTCTGGCCCCATGGGGCCACAACAAGGTCCATGTCCCACACGCACAGAGTGCTGCAGCGAGGCCCATAGGGCTCCTCTGGCCCCATGCACACAGGACCTGCCTCCAGCCCCTTA
Source organism: Tinamus guttatus (assembly GCF_000705375.1). The sequence continues at coordinate 75,572 of NW_010577085.1, read as the reverse complement.
CTCTTGCACATGGAGACTCCATAGGGCTGCCCATAGGATCCCCCCCAGCCCCATGCACATGGAGGACATGGGGGTTGCCCTGAGGCCCGTAGGGCCCCCCCCCCCCCCCCCCACGCAACACCACACAGGGCCACACAAGACCCATGTACATAGATGCCCCTGGGGGCCAAGCAGAGGCTCATAGGTCACCCATGGCCCCCTGTGCACAGAGGCCCCCGAAGGCTGCAGAGACTCATAGCCCCCCACTCCCATCCTGTGCACACAGAGGCCCAGGATGGGGCATCTGGAGGGCCATAGGACCTGCCCCCAGCAGCATGCACAGAGGCCACACCAAGACCCATGGACCCGTGCAGCTCTGCACACTCCAAGGCTCGGGCAGGTAGAAGAGGGGACACCAAGAGCGCCATAGGGCATTCCCAGCCCCATGCACATGGAGGTTCCGGGGAGGGAACACAGAGGCACGCAGCACTCCCCTAGCCCTGTGTGCATGGATGCTCTGGAGGGCCACCAGAGCCCACCTAGGAGCCCTAGGGCTTCCCTGGCCCCATGCACACAGATGCCACAAGAGACCACACCAAGGCACATAGGGGCCCCCCAACCCAGTGTGCACAGAGGAGGCCACACCAAGGCCCAGGGGGCCTCCACAGCCCCGTGCAGAGAGGCCCAGGGGCACCCCCCATGGTCCATGGGCTCCCCCAGCCCCGGGCGCGCGGATACACAGCCAGCTCCCATCTGATGTGCAACACGGCTGTATTACGAGCTCCAACTAAGCCTTTTCACCGTGGCTTTCAATTTATATTGTAACCAGGTATGCCCTACTCAAAAAAGTCACACTCAGCTTAAGTAAAACATTTGTCTCCTAAAATGGGATACAAATAATGAGTATTATTTTAGATATAGATTAAGTGTGTTAATAGAATACTTCACCCTAATCCTGTTTTCTGAGCAGCATGGCTACTTTGAATCTGAAAATGAGCTGTGTACTGACAGCAATTTCATACAGCATCAGGCTCCTACGGGGTTTATACAAACATCACAGATGTAGTGGTTAACATCCACAATCACTGATCTGCTTAAGCTTGCTCTGAGCGGTAGTGAAACAGAGTATGAATTCATTACCACCACAAGGGTGAAGGGTCGAAGGTGGCTAGAATTTATATCATGCTTATCCAAATATATTAGAGGCAAATGAACACACTGAAATGCTTTCATGCTCAAAAGATCAATGTGCTTCTGCAGAGAAAAATAATCCAGTTCTGGATTCAAAATAGTAAGCTCTAGTATACCTGAACCTAATTCTCTATGCATTTTGGATCATCTGCAGACATGCAGGAGTATTCATCAGCTTTCCAGATGTTGAGAATCAAGATCTCTGTAGGCCTGTATGCACCGTATCAACCATTCCTATAAGGAAAAGGCATGAGAACGCCATAGGCACAGCCACACAAACTGACCCCTGGCAGGCCAGGGCTTTCAGGGCTAGATAAATGCAGCCTAGTTGTTCCAAGGTGCTGCCCTCCATCATAGTTCTCCTGTATTTAATTCACGGCAAGAGCACCAGCTGCAGATAGATAATGACAAGGAATGATTTATAGTTCCTGTTTTGGATTTGCTTTAAGTTAACAACAAATACACAGTCAGAGCAGAATTATGCACTCTGGTGCCATTCTTCCATGGACAGCCTCTTCATCTTACAGCAGGATTAGTATCACAGGCACCTCGAAGCACACAGAAGCTCACACAAGAGGACTAGTTTCAGTGCCGCCTCCCAGCCTTATACTGAGACTATCAAAATATCCGATTATCAAAATAATCCACAATAAAGTAAAATATTTTACAGAAGAGGGAGAAGAAAAAACACAGATGCCACATGCACTTTGGAGTTGTTCCTTGCAGCGCTAGGAAAAACAAATTTTGCTTCAGCCAAGCTGTAGAGCAGTCTCACACCCCCCAAATCTTCACCTTTTAGGAAATAAAACTCCTCAAGATTCATTTATATGCAAAATCCTCCCCTTCCAAAGTTCCATGATTTCTTATATGGTTTAAGTCCTCCCTCTAATGCCACAGCCCATTTTCCCCTCTACACCTTGCACCCATTTCTGCCCTACCAGAAAGCCAGGCACAGAGCTTGGCCCGATACTTCCTCCCCGCCGCAGCTATCAGAGGAGCACAGTGCCGTGCCAACCCAGCAGGTTCAGACCCCTTTTCAAGCACATTTTACTTCACAGTTCAATCCTTACAAGCTTGGCTAATAATACTCCTACAGCAGCTATTTTCACCCTGTGGTTCACACTGCTCTGGCAGGCAGGCAGAGGGAGCATGAACTGTTGGTAAGAGATCCACAACAGGCAACTAAAAATCAGGTGTGTGTACATTGTACAGCAACCCACACATATAAAATATCTTATGAGGTCCAAAAAATCTTTGAAATTTAGACGGGAGGCTCCAAAAGATGAGCTTGAAAACTCAGCACCATGATAATCCAAGGCATAAGAGAGAAGCCACTGGTCAGACTCCGATCAGACTTTTTTTTTTTTTTTTTTTTTTTCCAGGTCTCCAAGTCCCACATGGCTACAGACAAGACTTGTCACTGTTCTATGAACCAGTTTCTCCACATTTCTCCAGTTGCTTCTTGAGGAGATCTGAGATCTAGCAGTAAAAAAAGTTATTTAAAGCACGGGTTGCTACTACTACTTACTGTGCTACTGAAGTTCTCCTCCCTAAGTCTCTGCTTAGCACATCAGGGAGTCACCTTGAATTCTTGTGTCTGCTATAATCAAACACTGGGATTCTGCACTGGATGCCACAGAGCTATAAGCCATTTTTTGTCCGACTACATATGAATAACGGTTATCAAGTTGCTGTGGTATTTACTCATGAGAGAACACCATAATATTCTGCTAATTGCACCATAAATATTACTATAACTGGTGACAGCTTCACTGTTCTGAGTCATATGTTTGTCATCAATTGACACACAGATGAAAGTAAACAGGATCACATCAAAACAGAGCAGGACTAGAAGGCAAAAAGCAAAGCAGCAGGATAAGCCATGCTATCATTATGGAAGCATTAAGACAACACTTCTCCAGTACGACTACCCAGTCCACACAGGGAGAGGAAAACAAGATTTCATAAAACAGCACGTTAATGGAAGTATCTCTCGTTCTCAGCGACTAGATAGGGATTGTTAACAAACTAAATATTACACATCTTCCAAGATGTCCTGGTTGCTTGGCATGCTGCACTGTACAAGATCAATAATGATGCAGTATCCTAATTTTAGGAATACCACAATCCCTGAACCAAAACCCTTGAGAACTATATAAATTAAAGTCAGGAGCTGACCTGTAAGTTATCACAAAAGAACAAATCCCTTCTTACCAGATGACCTTCCCAGGCCTTCTGTCTGTACTCTTTAACAGCAAATACCTTTAACTAACCCATGGTTCAGTTACTCTAACAGGTCTTCTTGCCATTACCGAGAATTGCTTTCATATACAAACTGAAGAATGAAATCTTAATGGTATCTTGCAGGTGAAGCATCTACTGTAGACTGCATAGAACCCTATATTTGGGGTTGAACTCTATATTTGGGGGTAGAAACACGCTCTGTTTGAAAAAACAAATTACCAGGTGTGAAAAAACAAATTACCAGGTGGACGATGTTATCTTTTAGCCATAGGGGAAGGAAAAAAAAAAAAGGGGGGGGGGGCAGGAAGGAATGCTCTAAACTTGTATTTTACTCCTTTGACCATTTGTATTTCATGATAAATCAATTTGTAGTGCTCCTATAAACCCTTCCTTTCTTCAAGCCACCAAATTCTTACCTAATACTTCTGCACTGCCATTCCTCTGAACCAGTGCTCCTCAGGCATTCACAGGCTATGCCTATTAAACACAAGAGGTTTGTTTTTGGTGGGTGGTTCTTGCTTATTTGTTTAACTGCCTTTCTGAAAGATTGAAGTTAAATGTTTCACACAAGATCAGCATGCATTCTGTCTTTAAAACACCCCAAATGAGTTACTTAGCCAAATATTCTTATTCAGCAAGCTTTTGCCATGGGTTGGAAGGAAGCCAGAAAACAGGAAATGGATATCTGCATGAGCAGCAAAGCAACTTCACTTGCTAAATCAACAAATACAAGCTCTTCGCAGCAGTTACCATGATCAGTAACATCGTGCTGCTATTAACATTCACAGTATTGCCAACACAAATTCTGTGCAGGATTAAAAAAAATATATAGAAACTGAAAAATGCTTTTGATATCACATTGTGCTAGCTTAATGCCCAAGAATGAGAGAAAGGTCCATGAAAGCAATGCCAAAGTGTTTTTAAATTACAACACAAAGGTCACACATCAAATATTATAATCATCCCAGTCTAACTCAGCACTGTCCATACTCTTGTCACCCTATGGAGCTCTTGTCAACCTATGGAGCTTACCAGATAATTATTTGCTGCATTTATTTGCTCATTTTACTAGTATAAGAAGTATTTTTTCTTAGAGATTTCTCTATCTCTATATATCTATATAACATTTATAGTTACATACTGCTTCATTAATACAGAAAAACCATTGATCAGAGAAAAAGCCTTAAAAAAAATCAATTGCAACTAAGAGAGCCTAAAAAAGTCCAGGAAAGTTATCAAGTAGAAGAAATAAAGGTGAGCTGGGTGTTAAGAGCAATGTAGCAACATACTGCAGAACGCAGCTCTACTTGCTCATGTTTTGTGGCAAAGAAACAGGCCCAGCTAAGACTTGTTTTACTTATTTTTATGTCCTGCTCCCCAAGCAAAGGCAGGTTTTTCTGCACACGCTTTAGCAGCCACTCTCATTTATCCGAAGCCAAAATGCCTCCCTCTCTCTGGAGGCAGCAGCCCAGCAGCTTGCAGGGCAGCCTTCTAAAAGGCAACAAAATGGGAGCCAACGGGTTCCAGCCAGCAGCCCTCCTATCACAGAAGGGTTGAGGTTGGAAGGGACTTCTAGAGATCATGTAGCCAACCCCCCTACTCAAGCAGGGACACTTACAGCATTGGGCAGAGGGTCACAGCCAGGCAGGTTTGGAAGATCTCCAGAGGAGGAGGCTCCACAACCTCTCCGGGCAGTCCGTTTCAGGGCTCTGTCACCCTCACAGTAACGAAGTTCTTCCTCACATGGAGATGGAACTTCCTGTGTTTCCGCTTGCACTCATTGTCCCTTGTCCTATCACTGGCCACCACCAAGAAGAGTTTGACCCCATCTTCCCTACATTCTCCCCTTAGGTACTTCTACATATTGATCAGAGCTTCCCAATCTTCTCTTCTCCAGGCTAAACAGGCCCAGGTCACCTAGTCTTTCCTCGTAAGATAGATGCTGCAGTCCCTTAAATCATCTTTGTTGCTTCACGCTGGACTCTCTCTAGAAGTTCCGTGCCCTTCTTGTACTGGGCAGCCCAGAACTGCACCCAATACTCCAGGTGCAGCCTCACCAGAGCTGAGCAGAGGGGCAGGATCTCCTCCCTTGACCTGCTGGCAATGCTCCTCTTGATGCAGCCAGGACCCCATTGGCCTTCTTGGCCCCGAGGGCACATTGCTGACTCGTGGTTAACTTGTTGTCAATCAGGACTCCCAAATCCCTCTCCAGGGAGCTGCTTTCCAGCAGGTCAACCCTAACCTTACTGGTGCCTGGGGTTATTCCTCCTCAAGTGCAGGACCTTACACTTGCTGAAGTCAAGGTAGACAACATCCATGGCTTTCCCATCACCCATCCAGCCAGTCATCCCCTCGCAGAGGGCTATCCAGTTCATCAAACATGACTTCCCCTTGGTGAATCTATGCTGACTAGCCCTGATCACCTTTTCCTTGACATGTCTAGAGATGGCCTCTAGGATGAGCTGTTCCATCACCTTTCCAGGGACAGAAGTAAGGCTAAGCAGCCTGTGGTTTCCCAGGTCCTCCCTCTTGTCCTCTTGAAGGCTAGAGTGACACTGGCTTTCTTCTAGTCCTCCATCACCTCCCCTGCTCTCCATGGCCTCTGAAAGAGGATGGAGAATGGCTTAGCAATAACACCTGTCGGTTCCTTCAGCACTCTTGGGTACATCCATGGAGGGACACATCCCACAGGCTTCAGTTAGCAGAGTAGGGCAGAGAGCTAAGCAGCACCCTGTGCCACTACAGGCTCTTGGGTCAGAGCAGGGAAGAAGCCCCAGCCTCCAGGCAGTCACAAGGCCCAGGCCCCCAACCATCCATAGAGATAAGTGGAATGCAAGTCTCCCTCCCAAGCTGCCTAAGCACCAGCACACAAGCCACTATAAGCCCCGCCCCCACCTTGGCTTTATAAGGTTTTTAACGCTGTAAATGATTGCAAATGTACCTCATGTGTGGTGTGTTAGGTCTCTATGCAGAGCAGGTGGGAGCAGTGAGGCCTTGTCAGGGGAAGGTGTGTGGTAGGGAAATGGCACTGCCTGGCCTGGGGAGCTATTTGGGGCTGGGCAGAGGGCCAGGGGGCCTGAGGTTCTTGCTGCAGGGTGATGCTTTGGGACCCTCTGTCTGAGGGGTATGAGGTGGCCCTGTAAGGAGGAGGCAGCTCTTTCTCCTGGCTGAGCTCCTGTGCCTATGAAATGGCTGCCTGAGCTACCTGTGCAGATTGTTTCCTCTTATGCTGATAGCAGGAGCCGGAGAGTCCAAGCGTCTTGCTGGCTCTATAGGTAAACTTTTTATTTATTTATTTTAATGCTGTGTTTAACTCATTATTGTTGAGCTGTGAGTGCTCAAAAGGGGATGGCTGAGCAGGAGTTTTGGGCATAAGCTGGTGGACGCTATGCTTTGCTGGGGAGCCTTCAGCAGTCAACGCTTATGGGTAGGCTGGTTGCACCAGGGCTCCTCTGCTGCTGGCTTCCTGGCAGGGCTTATTTTGGGTTGTTTCAGCCTAAGTTTTTCTAACATGAGCAGTTTGTGATTTTTTTTTTCCTTCTAATTTTATGCAGTGGGCTAGCACAGGTTATTTAAATATGTATCTCTGATGCAGTCCAGGTGTTTTTTAAAAAAAGGAAGCTCATGCTATTACATTTTTTCTTTCTCTTTAATTTTGATGCTTGAAATCTAGTTATGTATCAAATCCTTAAATTAAGGGCTATTTTTAAGAACTGTCCTAGGCCATGCCTGTATTTAACCAGCAGAGCTGTTCCTAGGGCTCTTCTCCATGTAATCTCTGTCAGCTGCTGGTTTTTTTTATTATTATTTTTCCCCCTTATTCCGTGCTGCCTGTGACTCCTGCAGCCTCTTGCTTCAGAAAGCTGCACTGTGAACAACTTTCTGCCCTGCATTGCTGGCATTGGTTGGCACCTTGCTGATTTATCCCAAAGGAGGTACTGATATTTCAGTGTAGCTGTGAAACTCCATGAAAATGGCTTTTTAAAGGTGGGAGGGGATACTCCATGTAGCAGGTCAGTCCCCTGTGTGCTCATCTCTAATTAGCTGCCTGTAAACCCGTTAAGCTCTTCATCTGTTTCATATCTGTGTTGGGTGAGAATTGTGCCCTATTGACTCATCCCAGGGCTGAGATGAGCAACTTCACTCAGGCATGCTCTAGGAGGAAATTTCCCTGTGCTTGTTAATGTGGCACACACTTCAATACATGGCAGAAAACAATTTTTCCTTTAAGAAAAACAGTTTAAAAATTACCATTAAGACAAGCTTGCTGTGTAAGAAAACCTTGTTTGTATACAGCTGCTTTAACAATAATTATGCTGACTATTGGGTTTAGTGGAATTTTATTTACTCCAGAGTAATTCACCTTTCTCCTATGACTGCAGTATAAACTATGGAGGTAACACTTGATGAGCTGTTATATATATCTATTGCCACCTGGGCAAACATCATGGGTGTAAGAGCAACTATTGGGTTTTAAATTGGTAGACTGAAACTCCCATCCCATCATTTTGCTGTTCTAACACAAATATTTGTTAACCATTTTAGTATAATATTTATAAATGTCTCCTCAAAGTCATTTCCAGGTGATTTGCTGGTTTGATGTTTGCTTCTGACCTTTTTGTCTCAGAAGGCATTCTACAGAAGTCCCTGTCTACACAGACCTGACCATGTCAATCAAGAGAAATTAAACTTACTCCCTTTTATTAAAAAGATTTTTATGCTGTACTATTTTGTTTTCAGATACTCATATAAATTTGCTATTTTTGTCATCTCCAGGAATTGTTCTGTTGGTATCAACAGCCTAAGTGAAATACTGAGTGGTTTAACTTTTGGTAGAGGAACCTGAACTTGTATCCAATTAGTTCAGTATTTTGCTTTCTGTCAGTGTGGCGTAGTAAAGTTTCAGACTTCTATTTTCATGCATTATGTAGCCATTGAAGAGTTCACAAACTCTTTTCTGATCTGTCTATAGCTTCTATCCATCTGCTCTGTCTTCATCTTCCAGAGAAGAATCATCAACCCTCTAATTGCAGCACAGGGAAGATACAAGCTCTGTAAGCACCCTCCAGTCTGAAGGAGGAATATCTATCAGAGACTATTTTCTGAGATAACTGTGGGTTTTCTGATTATGAATTTTCTGGCTATATGGCCCAGTTTTCCTATGGTAATTGGTATTGTCTGTTTATCCTCAGAAAGATGTAAGTATTGCCTCTATTTTGAGGCCAAGCCATGAATCCTCCTGCATACATTCACCCACGGACTCTGTGCACTGCCAGTGTGGAGATTGCTTATGAGCAGAGGACTTGCAATCTGGACACTTTACAACTTGCAGTGTTTGACTTTCAGCTTGGGTGGTCTGACCAGGCTGTCCAACTCCTATTTAGTGTCTGAGCTGTGCAGTGCAGGATTATGCATATGTTTATCCCTGAAAGTGAGGGAGTGCATTAGGGCATGTACAATGTTGGCTAATAATGTCACTTCTGCTGGTGATGGAGGCAGTGACTCAAAAGGGATTATGTTTGTTGACACAGAGCACATCTGGCTGCCATACACCCATGCACGCCAGAGGTCTCATCCTGGCCTGATTTACTCCCCGTCCAGTTCCTGGCTCTAACTCTTCCGTATGTGCCATATGTTGACAAATATAATTCTTTTATCAGTGACTGAATCAGAATGAAACTTGGCCTTCTGTTTGTGCCTGCACGTTTTTATTTAACTTGAGATATGCTTTGCTTTAGGAGGCTAAATATAAGCACTTGCTTATATCCACATCTGAAAGGCCATTGCTTCTTGACCCGAATGCACAAATGTTTGGAACAGGGACCACTTCAGTTCCCTTGCTGTATTTAAAGGCTTTTTTCTGTTTAAGAGTTTAATTTCTAGGTTAGAACAGCTGTGCTGTAAACATATGTATGAATAATAATAATGCCTTGGCCACCCAAGAAAGTTCTTT
>NW_010577085.1:39291-66157 GCF_000705375.1 Tinamus guttatus | reverse complement strand
AGACATGACTTCTTGGAAGCCTTTCCAGTAGCAGTAGTTGCTCTCAGGACCTATAGTACCATTTGATATTTATTCATGTATCTGCTCAGATAAATTGTTCTTGCCTCAAACCCTTCCCCCAAAACACTGAGATTAGGTTTTATGAATGTTTAAAGAGTTTTCACATCTGCTCAAATGGGCAGTTCTAGTACTAAATTGTTGTAATTAAATGTCCACTTTACTTGTATCACTATTCTTTAAAAATGCTAAGATATTTATGTATTTAAGGAACTCATTATTACCCATCTCCCAGTTTCTGAGTTTGTTTAGCATATATGAATTCAGTTTCTATCCTGGCACTGCCAGCACAAGAAGACAAGTGAAAATCTGATAGAATTGTAAGAGAGTGAGTGCTTTCAGCTAGACACAGATAAACTACTTAATTTGGGGATAATATTTTGATAATTGTATTCTACTTGCTTATACAATTCCTATAGCAATGCTGCCCTTTTTGGCCATGTGATGAAATAGAAAAGAGTGGCTGTTAGTCTTACAGAAGATATTTTTTGACAAATTGTTGAATTGACAGAATCACTTAATAGTTAGGGTTGGAAGGGGCCCCTGAAGAACATCTAGTCCAACCCCTCTGCTCAGAAGGGAGCAAGTAGTGCAGGTTGCTCTATTGGATGAGCTAATTGAGTTGCAGGCTTCCCTGCTCATGAAGGTAGTTTTCATCTTTCTTATTGTATTTTGGTAGAATTCCCATTAATTTCACTTTAGTAACCATATATTTTTTAAACTAAAATTTCCTGTATTTCTGCATATGAGTTGCTTGTGTCTACTTTGTGTGCATCTATTTACTTTTATTTCCATACGAAACTGAGATAATGGATCATGAATCTAGAAGAAATTTAATGGAACTCATCTTGAAAGCCTGAAGCAGATGAGTGGGAGACTTGGAGTTGCAAACTTTTGAGTTCAAATCTAGGTGACTGCAAGAAACAGAGGTTGAAAAACAGGAATGGTTGTGTTTATTCCTTTCTACCAAATTTTTGGGTGGCTTAATTGATACCTGACAACTGACATTGAATGTCAGCTGCTAATATAGTTGCTGCATCATTAATTCTCTGACTGCAGCTTTCTTTAAACTTTCATGGGAATCCCAAACTTGATAAGCCTTCTTTTTCACAGGGGTAATGTTTTAGTGAGTCTGCAAAGATTGATTTATTTTAAGTTTTTGTTGCAATGTATATGTCTCCACTGCAGTTTCTTATGCTGAACAGATTCATTCTTCAATTACCAGGCTCAGCAAGCTTGCAAAATAATTTAAAATAAGCAGCTTGCTACTTGGAATGAAAGTTTCCTGCTATCTAAGAAAAGTAATGGGGTCAAGCTGAAAGAGCTTGTGTTTCTACCTGTTTACTTTATCCCAGCAGTACTCTGCTGCCCTTTGCTGCCTTTCTCTCTAAATGTCTTGTCATACACATTTACTTTCTGAAGCAGTGCATGGTAAGTGCATGGTGAGGGTAAGTGCCTGCAACATAGACCACATGGGCTCCATGCAACCAAAGAGCCCCCAGACCAGCTTCTGTCCCAGCAAGTGTAAGGACATTCATGGACAGCACTTCAATATCACCTGCCTTCTGTTTAGCAACACACAAACTTTCTGCTGAAAGCAAGCAGAGCATGGACATCTTCTCTGAAGAAAGAGAACATACCGTGTTCAAAGATTCCCTCACTGCAGGAGGTTGTAAAGGTGCGAGCTACAGATGAAGAGCAAATGGCTGTGCAGGATCATGAAGATGGGAACCCCTCTAGTCTGGGTTCAGCTGGTGTAATGACCTCACTGGAGTTGGGTGCGTAAAAGTGAGGGACTTGAGAAATCTGTTTACACAAATCCTGCAGGAATTTCTGGAAAAATCCAAACAATGTTTGAATTATTACTGTGGGCTTCCTCAGCAAGTATGGCAGTACATGTAGTAATGCAACCCATTTAAAATTGGATAGTTAACTAGAAATCTAAGTGCACTTTTTGGGGGGAGTTGTAATTACTATGACAAAAATCAAATGACCAGGGGCTCTTTCATCTGCTGTCATTTCAAGTCCTCCATTTACTGCTCCTAAGGTTCTACTTACCCAATACTTTCTTACCTTTCCACTTCTTAGACACTCACATTAAAGAACTCTCAGCAGCTCTCTCCTGAGATAAATCATGAAGTCTTTACAAGAGTCAGTTTATTTGGGGTGACCAGCAGTGACGCAATATGCTTAGTTTTGAGTTTCTTAATTTAAGGTATGGACCAGTTTGATATAGCTCTGAGGTATAATAGGCACCCACTGTATCTCATCAAGAACACAGTGGGCTGAAGCCTTCTCTGACCTGCCTTTTCCTTGCTGATGTTATTGCCTCTTAGATCTGAGGATTCCTTTAGAGAATGAAAATGAATTATTTAAATACTTGGTTTCTAATACCTCGGTTCATCTAAATTAAAAGTGTAGCTTAATTTACTTGATAGCACACTTTTTGGAAGATATCAATTGAATATGCTTGTAGCTGTCTCTTTGTATTGCTTACTGTATCCTCCTGAAATAGTACCAGCAAATATGAATAATAAATAATTGGTTTGGTTAAAGTATGGTTGGTCACACCGTTCAGACGTGACTGTTGGGCTCTTCTGCTTGCCATGAAGAGCTGCCTTTTGTAGGTTCTGTTTTGATGCCATCTTTTTAACCCTGTGCTGCTTGATCTCATTGAGGTCCAGCCTGCAGATGAGTCTTGGTTGTTAGGTCCTTTCTATCCTTGTTAATAGGCAAAAAGACCATCCTGTGTAAACATAGGCACTCCGTACAGCAGTTTTGGGAAGAAAATGCTTTCAAGTGCCTTGTGTAATGAAAGAAACAAGCTGTTTTCAACTAAGGCAGGCAGTGAGGGCTCAGCTCAGGGCTGTGCAGAGTGTGTTGTACTTTCTGCACAGGTAACTACAAAGGAGAATTGGCCGCATGCTCTGCAGCTTGGTCTCTGCTTCCCTGTGTGGAGCAGAGATAAGTCTGGGCTCTGCTGGCCCAAATAAGCCGACAAACCTGAAAAAAAGCCTCATATCTGAATTGTGAAAGCACAGAGTTGGACTTGGCAAACATATCATTCTCAATGCACTTATGTTATTAGCCATGCAGCAGCTGAGTAAATGGCTTGGCCTTAAAATACGGCCTTCTGAATCAATCAGATGGGTTATTTTGTCTTAGAAATGTGATGTCACCAGCAGGATATATTTATGATAATTTTGGGTTTGCATCTGCTCTTTAAAGAAAATACTGCAAAGTTCTTGAGCAGCTAAAACCTCTTTCAGCTTTTGTTGAGGTCCTTGCTCTCATTTCATTTAAAGCACTGAAGAACAGTGTTTCTGCTTGAAGTAACAGTGCACTCCAGAAGAGCAGCATGGCTGGGGCATCTCTGCAGTCTGGCCAGTATTCCTGGTTCCTGGAGGCCCCTCTTGCTGCTGGTGCAGAGGTAGCAGTTGGCTGGGTGTGTTTTATACCTGAGAAACTTGGGGCAGCAAATACTTGTTCTGCAGGCCATGCTGACAGGGAGCAGGAGCAGAGGTGAGCGTGTGGTGAGCTGCAGAGATAGGCTACAGAGGTAAATATTCTATCAATCAGCTCTGAGACCTCCAGGTGTAGCATGGAGGGAAGTCATTAACTGTTCTCAGTGGCCTTCATGGCTGTAGCACCCTTGCACCTTGCACTGCACATATATTGCTTATGGTTGGGGTATCCAGAGCAGTTCTGCAGCCTCTTCTGTCTGTTACAGCTCAATTAAAGGACTGCCTGGCTCCTGTGAAGGAGCTATCACAGAAGTCTACAAATTGCTTATCCAATATTAAACAGGCTTCCTTAAATTTAGATTATAACCTTCTCTTTGGCACCTTCTGCCCCTTCTCTGACTACAGAGTGCTCCTTCATACTGGACCTCTCCTTTTCCCTTCCCTTTTTGTAACCCAGTGGCCTGCATCTTTAACAGAATTGAGAGCAAGAATCTTTGTAGCCTAAAAGGTAATAAAATGCTCCCCACCTGGGAGTTAACTTGCATTCACATCTGCTGTGAATTGTGCGGACTGAAGAGCAAAGCATCTTGAGTAGTGGGTTATGTCACTGCCCTCTCCTGAAGCACCAAGAAAGCAGAGGTTTGCTTCTCAAATTTGCTAGATAATGCTACCTTTGTATTTGATTAGCTTTGTAAGCAAGCCAATATATGAATTAATATATATTTATTCTAAGAAAGTCTGTCCAGATAAACTGAGAAGTAGTTTGTGTCAGATAATGCTTAAGCCATTGCTGTCTCATTATAATAATTTATATCTGAAGATATATTTTTACAGGCCTCATTAAAGACATTTTTAGTATTACAATGGTCTGAATCCTGTTCCTGTGTGGAGAACTGAAGGGATTTGGAAGTTTGGGGCTGGAAATTAGTTGTTCTTTATCTGCTAGGGTTGGCATGACCTCCTCATAGGGAGGTTGTAGAGGAGGGGAGATGATTAACAGCAGGGAAATGAGTGAGATGGCAATTTAAATTAGATACACATAAATTTGAAGCTTCCCTTATGAATCAATATTTTGCTTAATTAGTACCCAGTGACCTTCACCTTGCTCCGCTATAGAGATGATTTCTGCCAGGTTTGGATCCGAAATTTGCAGCAATTGTTGCATCACCCTGAGGCAGCCAGAGGATCTTCACCAGGTTTGAGAAAGAAGGGAACAAAAGCTGTTTTTGAAAGGAATTATTTCTTAACAGGAAATGGTGCAGTCATTAAACTCTAATTTAATAAATCTTAAAGCAAGCAGTATGTTGTAGATACTGAACACTTACCTCTTTCAAAATGCAGTTGGACAAATTTATTAATGAAAAACTAATCAAGTAGTGGGTGCAATCACTGTTAATTTAGGAAGCCACTTGGGCTGAAGGGCCCTTAAGGCTGGAAAGCCTCTGGGATGTGCTGCTTTGCTTCCCTTTCTCCTGTCCTCTAGGACTGACCACATCTCAGGCCATCAAGCTAGTCATACAGGTCTACAGAAGTGGGGGAGGTAGATGTATGACTTAAAATACTGTTGTTTTCCTATTGTCAGGCTTCTACCTTATCCCGTGCAAACTTTTATCATTCCTTCCTTCTTAGAAGAAGGAGGGGGGGAAAAAAAGGCACCACTATGCTTTGAGTCAGGTCCCTTCTCTTCACCAAGGATATTTTTGGTCACCTCTTTCAGGATCCATAAGAGTCAAAGGAAACTTCAGAGCTTGCTGTCTGCCCCTGTAGGTATAGTGTTATGTTAGTTAGGAATTAGACTAATTTAAATCTATGTCAGTTTAATTCTTAATGAGATGCCCTGTGTGACTGATTATTTTTAATAGTTGCTTTATGACCCTCTGGGAAAAATTTAATTTCTTAACTACATTTATAACCAAAGGTCTCCACATGAGCTCTAAGAACTTGTAAGATTTAAGTCCTAGACCTAAAAAGTATTTTTTCTGAGGTAATTTCATTATAATGATGATCTTGTAGTTATATTAGTGGATTCTTTCCTGGACCCACAAAAGGGCTTTTCTAAGACTGAGACAAGTCTTGCTAAACACTAACCATAGCAGAGCCTCCTTCCTTTTTAGTGCCAAAATAAAACCACATTGTAAGCTATAGAGGCTCATAGACTCATCAGGGCCTGGTCAGAGGCAATTCATTCTTAGCTTCTGCTCTGTATATTAATGTCTGAACAAGCTTCAGCAAGCTAGTTTGCCCCCAGAGTGTTCCTCTGAATTTACCTGAGGAACTAACTGAGATGGGACCAGGTATCTCCAGGGCAGACGTGCTGAGGAGTGCACAGCACTTCAGCAAACTGCTCAAGAAACCCGGTGCTACTAGAAAACAGTTCTTCCTCTCACCCATCAGCTTGTGCCTTACCTCAAAAATGGTATCGGAGGCTGCTATGGCAGCCTTCCTTGGGATCCGACTGGGTACGGAACAAAATCCAAGTTCTTGCCTCGATTAAGAAGGATTATGGACTAAGGCTGGATATTTTCCAGATTCCTTCAACTCTATCTTATTTTGTCAGGAACCCCTTTGATTTGAAGACAAAGAAGTTATTCCACTTCAGTCCCTACAAAATGTGCTCATTCACCCCAGCAACACATTGCTATGTAAGTTCAGGGATCCTTTCCAGGCTAGTTTGCATGACACAAAGGAAATACATAAAATATGCATAGGTGTGTTTAAAAGTTCATGATTTTTGCATGTTAGCAGTAAAATCTGAATAATGGATAAACCAAATGCATCATATTGGTCCCTTGTCGGGATCTCCATGGCAGGTTAGCTGTCGGTGCCCTAGGATGCCCATCCGTGGTCTCTTCTGCCTATTACGGTAGCATGACAGTGTTAAGAGAAATTACTCCTGCTTAATTGCTTAAGAGCAGGGAATTCATCTTCTCTTCCACGTGAGCAGCTGTGAGACCCCGGGAAGCCCTTCCTGAGGGGTGGCTGTGGTGCAGTGTGTGTTTCTTACCACGGTGCCTGTGTGTCTCTGCACGTGCTTCTCTGTTAGGTCTAGGATCCTCATCCTAGATGTGGAATGAGGACTGGACTCTGTTGGACAACATCAGATTTCTTCATGATAGGGCTACTCCTTACACTCTCCCATGGCTTTATAAATATGGTTTTGTTTGCTTTTTGTCTAGTCATCTAAATCTCTTCTACGTTTGGTGCAAAACTTGAGCATTTAGCTTTTCAGTAACTTTATTTATAAACTGTGCTGTCATAGCAGCTGTTGATACATTGTGCTTGGGCACATGATGTTTATGTTCCTGATTAAGTTAAGAACATAAATGACTGAAGGATGAATTCAGCTCTTCCAAAATGGAGAAAAAAAAACTCAGATTTTCTATTTGTGTACTAGTACCCTGTTATCTCCCATGCATTATATATTTTGCATCATGGTATTTGGGGGGGGAAAAGTGGCAAACAGAAGTGATTTTTTTCTGCAGTCCATTCCCCTCCAGCACTGTAGGCATCTGTGGGAAGCTCTGTCTGTGCAACACTTGTCTTGGAAATCTATTCCCCTTTCAGAGTCGAAATGCTGTGGACTCTGCATGTTGTTTGCTGAGATTTTCGGTGGCTGTAAGTTGTGTGGTTTGTGTAAATTGTGATTTTATTTATTTCTTCAGCGACCACTGTGTCAACCTACATTTGAGAGATGTACAAGTTATTTTTTGACAAGCATATTATATTAATCAGAGTAAATAAAGTACTATATGGGTTGAATGTTATAAATGAATTTTGTATAGCCTGTCTTTTTCATTATTAAGTAAAAAGATGTGAAAGGCTATATTGTTCCTATTGGAGTGGGGTTAATCTTTTTTTCTGTATGTTTGTGTATCTGTATTTTGCTATTGGAATGTTTCAAACATGAAAACGTAGGTAAGTGTAATCTCTTCCAGCTCTTGATTCTTGGCCCCAGATGGGGCAGAACTTGCCTTGCCCTGAAGTTGTGTTTCTACACGATGCTCTTTGCTCTCTGCAATGCTCAGCTTGCCACTCAGCCCCTTGCTACCTATAGGCACCTGAGGAGGAGGAAGCACTAGAAGATGAAGAGCTGGAAGCTGCCACAGGATTCAGCCTTGAGCATCTGAAAGGGCGGCCAAGCTTACCTTGAAGACTGAGTGCTGTTTTCTTGTTATACTCATTGGAGGGTGAGAGCCTTAGGGAAGTGATGTATCTGTCTGTCTTGACCCCTCAGGAAATTCCTTGTTAAATGTATGTGCATATATATATACACACACACGCTGTAGGTAATGTGCTAGGCTCTAGAGTTTGTGCTTGGGCCTCTTGTATGACCTAGTTTATGGACTAAAAACAACATAGTCTCATATAACTTGTGGGGAAATGAGGTTTTCTAGATATATGGCTTGTTAAAATCCTTAGAGCTTGGTCAAGTGGAAAGCTGGAGAGTTTCACAGCAAAGTTCACCTATCCCTGCTAGGGATGGCAGGTTTGAGCTTGGAAGCTGTTGGCTTTTCCTAACTTTTGAAAAAAGGATATTGGGAGGGGGGCTGGTTAAACAGGGTGCAGTGCAAGGGGTCCCAAATACTGCTTTTTTTGCACTTTGCCTTTCAAAACACAAGAACGTCAATATGCCCCATGTTCTCTTGCTTGCTGTTTGGTGTGTTAAAGAAAGATTAATTCTTTGTTTTCCTTTTAATTCAATCTGCTAAATGCAATCCAGGTAGTCTCAGTAGAGACTGGGAGGCCCAAGTTGAATGTAACAAGATGTTAAAACGTCAGTGAGCTCCATGAACCTTTTCAGAAATGTCTGCTGATAGAATTATTTGCAAGATTGTCACAAAGAAAAAAAGTGATGCCCTTAGGTTGGCAGGTGTTGGTTATGTATTCTGCTCTTCTTATTGCAGGCATTTACTATGAGTGTGTCAATACAGATGTAGTCTTTTCAGAGGCTTGGGGATCTGTACTTGTTCATTTTCTGCTTTTTTTGTTAAAAATAGGGAGAGGCCAGAGGAGTGTGGCCATTTGTCTCTACACGTGGTGATAGTGATGTCCCATCATGTTAACAGTTAGGGGTTACTGGACAACAGTTACTGGAACAGGCTGCCCAGAGAGGTTGTGGAGTCTCCTTCTCTGGAGATCTTCCAAACCCGCTTGGACGCAGCCCTGTGCCACGTGCTCTAGGTGACCCTGCGTGTGCAGGGGGATTGGACTGGGTGATCTCTAGAGGTCCCTTCCAACGATCACCTATTTTGGGCTTTAAAATGTGTTTCATCTCAGTTTGGGAGAAAACCAAAGATCAAAAGAGCTCTGGGCACGGGAGGAGGAAGTGCAATGATTCCTTTTGCAAACTAATAGGGATGATGCCACATTATCACGGTCACATCTGTCTTTGGCTCCTGGACAGTCACCGTGAGGCTGAGGTTACTTGGAGTCATGGGGATGGTGGAGGTTTTTCCAGACACAGAATTGCTGCAGTGAGCACGGCTGGGCATTGGGAAGGGCCAAGGGAGCTTTTCTCAACAGAGTTTAGCAATGTCCTTTCCCAGCAAAGGTGCTTTCAAAGTTAGATTCCACAGGGCACACAAAAAGGGAAAACTTACCAGGGGTTTTAAACCACATTGCTTTAGTTTGCATCAGGCTAGGTGCTGGCTCTGGGTGCCCTAATAAGGTGCTGTCCTTTCTTTGCTAGCCAGGCCTGGAAACCACAAGTTCCAGTAAAGCTGATGCATGTTAGAGGTATCTGAGATATTGTGAAATTCAAGCTAACACCTCAAAAGCCAAAAAAAAAAAAAAAAAAAGACTAACCCAGCTTCTGTACAATGGAAAACAGTGAGAATAGTTTTGGGGCATATTCATGATTACAGCTCTCTAATTTTTATCTATTTCTTTTTTTAAAATATGTTATCTTGAACATTTGGTCTAAAGATATTTAGAGTCTCCCAATGAGATCAAGGGAAGAAACTCATTTAAAAAGTTCACTAGTGAACTTCCGTACTGCATCTTATCCTATAAATTGCTTGTACACTGAAACAAAACTGAGTCCCAAATTTCATTGATGTTCTGGAAAATTATTGGTACATTTTTGTCTGAACCTGGCAAGCTCAGTCCCAATATACATCTGACAGGTCATGCTGTGATGTCAACTGGAGGAGAAAGAGTGCCAAATACATTCTTGCTCTTTCCTAACATTGATTTTCGTGGCCATTTCACAATTGTTCCCTTAAAAAGTGAAGTTACAGAAATGGACGTATTTCTCTGCCAGGGAAAATTCTTTGTGGCTTTAGCAGCTGCAGAATTAATTGTTCTAGCATAACTTTGCCTGCCTCAATCCTTAATTCAAAATTGAAGTGCGGAACTGTATCTAGAGCTGTTCTGAATAACTCAAGTACAGTGGAATGGAAGTTTTGAAACAATTATTCTATAGTAAATGTGCAGCTCTATTTCTCTAGGTATAGATAAGGCCTTCCTGCCTTCAGCATCCAGGCAGCTCTTTAAATCAACAGATAGTTTCTCAGTCTTAAAATTCTGCAGAAAATGAATCTGAAAATCAAACTGGGTTATGTATGCAAGAGTTATTTTCCATCTTTATGGAACTTTAGGAAAAAGATGTGTGTATGTATACATATATATATTAAAAACCTTTAGGATAAATTTCTTATGCATGGTCCTTGGGTAAAAAGGCTGTGATTAAGAACGTGATCTATATTTTTTTTTTCTTAGCGCCCAGAAAATTGCTGATGTGTTCTACAAACCCTTTGCTGTCTTTCCTTCCAACAAATACACATGGACTCTGTCTAACAGACAATCTGGTACACCCTGGGTTTACAGTGAGGTGAAGCTGACCTGCAAAATCCCATTTTTGCAGGTTTTATGTTAAGCCTTGTGGAAGATGCTGCTTGTTGCCTTGAATATCATCTTTTCAATCCACTGCAGTTCATCTGGACACTTCCAGCACATGCCTCAGCCTGTGTGTTTAGTAGGAATTTAAGGCCAAGGCCCTGGTGCCCTTGGTCCCAGCAGGACTTGGAGGGGTTAATGCCAAGCGGTGCCATGAGCCAAAAGGGGGGTGCTGGTGGTTGCCACCAGGGCCTGGACACCAGCACTGGGGCTGTCTGTGCTGCTGCTTGGCCAGAAGCTTTTGCTAATCCATCCCGGGGGCGTTGGAGGCCCAAGGGCCCCACAGGCCGAGGCACGGTCAGAAAGGCAGCAGTGGGCGCAGAGCAGCAGCTCGGGCCAAGGCTCTTCCTTCCCACCGCCCGCACCAGAGCACGCGCTTCAACTTGCTGCCTGGGTTGATTTTGCTCGTATCAGGGAAGCTTAACTTATATGGAGAGAAAAATATTTCATTAGAAGGATTTTTAGTGAAAGATGACCGCAATAATTGCAGGCAGTTAAATTTGCACATTTGAAAGTTAGTGTAGTGCACTCGCACAGGCAAATGTCCAGGACAGACTATTCTGTTTTTAGGAACAGCTTGATTATTGTAGAATGGATAAGTGAATATAGGTGAAAAAGCAAAAGCCCAGCTGGTTCTGATGCTATGAAAGTCTCTGTACTAGACTGTAGAGAACCACATGCTAATTTAACTTCTGTGCATTTTCAGAAGTGGCAAATAAGTTTGTGCAGAATAAGAATTGCCCACAACTAGCTCATGAAGAGGGATTCAAATCAGTCTGTCTGAACCCCATTTTTTTCTGGATGTGAAACTTGTATTGAAGGGGGGGAAAATATGGACAGGTCAATTTGGATGCATGTCCAAGGTGGTGGTTCTGAGCAGTCTCCTTTTAAGTCTTGCATTGTAAAAACAGGCACTACATATTAAAGAAAATGAACATGTAGCACAACAGGGAAAAGGAATGAGTTTCTTATAAATGAATATGTCTATATGCGGAGCCATAGCTGTGAAATACTGACCTGTTCCATCCCTCTGCAGAGTGCTGGCAGTTCCAGTCTCTTCCTTTCCTTTTTTTGCTGTTGGAGCTGCAGCAGCGTGGCCTGACTGCTGCTTTGTAGTTTATGTGCAAAAACCAAAGATTGGTCCCAGTGAAATCAAGGGAGTTTGGCCCTGCAAGGGAGGTGGGGAAGATTGGGACTTGGCCTTGATAGTATCCAGGGTATTTAGGCAGCAGGATAAACATGCAGCCAGAGCTCCACACTCCTTTCTAAACACTGCTCCAATGAGGATTAGTCAGTGGGACGTGCACTGGTTATTGCATCTGTTAGACTGTGTAATCTTGACACAAGGGTGCTTAAAACCAGCTCCTTGCTGCCTTTCCATAGATCTTGTGCCTGTCACTTGTAGAGATAAGGCACCTCTTGCAAGCAGTGAAGTCAGATGCAGGCTGGGCTGGCTGCTTGCTGAAGAGCTTGTTGATTGTGTTGTGATGGGGGAAGAGCAGGGATGTTTGAGCCTCAGTTTTCCAGTGGCTTTTTCATGGGTGTTGCAACAGCCAAATTCCC
The DNA here is from genome assembly GCF_000705375.1 of Tinamus guttatus. Next base: position 54,176 of record NW_010577085.1, on the reverse strand, counting down.
TCACTGCATCTTCATCTAGGTTACTGCCCATTGGTGTGTGATGAAAGGACCCTCTGTCTGCAGGCAGCGGGAGGAAAGATGAGATTGGAAGCTGTGGGCTGAGTGATTAGTTAACTCTTGAGTTTATTGGACTCAATCCTGCTTTATCTTTCTTTGGATTGCTTGCAAGTACCCAGCAGCTCCTGTTGGGTTTGGAGAAAACCACAGCCACTCTGCAGGCGAGTGGAGCAAATGCTGTTGTCTGCCCAGGAAGACATTTATGCATAACTTTTAATAATAGAAAAGTGTGGGGTGTTTTTTTTGTTTGTTTTTGTTATTTTTTCTTGCATCTTGCCAAACTCACCTAATGCTGCTAACATTTAAAAGAATGAAACAGATCTTGCCCTGTGTGCCCATGCTGACCTTTCCACATCTCACATTTCCCAAGAGGGACCCACTACAGTAATTTGTTCCTGCAGCAAATTTTTTAGAAAAAGTCATGGTTTTACAGGAAAATACGTGATTTCAATTTCAGTGGAAATCCCTTAGTAATTATTTTTTTCTTAATTGGGGAGAAAAAGAACTACCTCAAAGCTGTTTCAGCAAACCAACTTATAGTCACTGCAAAGCTGGTTGTTGTTTTTTTCCTCTAATAAAAAGTTTCATGGAGAATATTAGACTTTCTCCAGTATAATACACAGAGCGGAGTCAGAGACATTTATGTGGCTAAAGTAATTTAATAACTGGTTTTGCCATTATTTCTTTATAGTAATTATATTGCACGTTTGGAATGAGTAGGCATGTAACATTTGCTCAGTGCTGTATTCTTGGTGTAGTTTGAGACAAAATGTAAGCAGATCAAACGGATGCACTGCTGATGTGTGCGTGCACCTTTAGGTGGCTGATCTGTCCAATTCACCCAGCCCTGTGCTGCCTTTCCTTCCTTCACGTTTCTTAAATGAACAGAAACAAGACTGTATATAATCTATAGCACACTTGTCTGTTGTTCTTTGGTTATAGAACCAAAAACACCATTTTTGGCAACATATACTGGCTGTGCAACAGAGGAGGAAAGCCTCTCCTCAGAGGAGCAAAGGTTTCAAACAGCAGATTGGGCAGGATCTTCTTGATGACACTTTCTGACTTTAAAATATATAGGGGAGTGTCACCTCGTTGTCATCTGACTGTATAATCTTCACCAAAATGACTGCAAAAATGACCATTCACAACTACACTGGTGTTCCCCTGGCAAATCTTCGGAGTGTGTTATTCTCTGTACTCTAATTGCATAATGTAATGTGCATAACTGTGATGAAAGCAGGCAAGCCCGTGCTGAGACAGAGTTTAAGCCATGCAGAGGGGTGTTTATGCATCTGACTGAAGAGGGAAGATCTGGATGCTGGAGTGAGCTGGACATCCTGCATCTAGGTGTAGGTTGCAGCAATGCTTTTGTGGATTTGAAATTTGCAGGCATAGAGGGGAAAATCTAAAGTACAATGCTGACATTTGAAGGTCGCAATCAAGTCTGGTTTATTCTCAAACAAGATTTTACAATATTACAATTTTACAAGTCATTGGCCTTAACTGTGGAAAATAGTATTGTGCATTGTTAAATCATCTTTAGTGGAATGTTCTCATCATCAAACCTTACACTATAATTTTCCTGGTAACTTAGTGTTATAAAATCAGCATCTTCAGCTGGTGAGTTGGAACCTCAGCATCCCCAGTGAGCTCTGGAACGGATCGTCCATAGAGGTTGTGGAGTCTCCTTGGAGAAACTCAAAAGCTGTCCGTGGGACTTGACTTGGATGCTCTCCAGAAGTCCTTTCAGCCTCAGCTATTCTGTGTGACTGTGTGGCCAAGTTCAACCCTCACATCTTTGGGAAAGAACCTAACTTCATCTACACCTACAGGAATTTAATCAGCATGTCTTCAACACAGATATAGAGCAAGACAGTTTGGAAGGGTAAAGGGTCTAATTCCCTCTCCGTCTTGGTTGTAGAGCATGCAGAGGATATTGGAGTGACAATAACTTTTCTCTCTGCTTTCTTTGAGGTTGCCAGGGTTAGTGGAGGAGGAGGAGGAGGAGGCAGGTGACTTGGAGCACATGCCTTGCAGTGCTGCAACTTGCTTGTCCCACAGTTCCCTCCTTGCAGATGGTAGGAGGATGCTCCTTCTCAGGAGGTTACTGGGAGGAACTAACCAGGAATTTCCAATTGAAATGGCTGTGTTGTAAAATGCCAATCCACCAAAAGCAAACCTGCTTTTGGGAGACGGCTTGTTATGAGGCTGTCCTGTCACATTTCGTCTTTTTTCTAGGAAAATTGTAGAGCCATACTCTTTCAACAATTTCTTTTGCGAACTATGCTGTCTTTGAAGCATGTAAATAGAACTCTAAGCTGAGATAAAAACAAACTGAACAATTTCAATGAACATATTGGAGATTAATTTTTCATACCAATTTAGATGAGAATTTTTAATATAACATTTATACTGGATTGAAGACTTTCTCATTTTGTTTTAAAATAATGGATGGGAAAATACCTAGCTAAAAAAAGGAACAGAGCAAAATAACAGTTAATTTCAGTTCTTCGTAGAGTGAGTTTTAACTCGTGATATCCTTAAATTAACATATGATGTTATAGTTTATGTTCTTGAAGTATTCTCGGGACTGCAAGAATCCCTACCAGCACATACCCTTGCTATGTTCTGCTAGTGTGTGACCTTTAAAACTGAATCCTGCAGACCTGAGTGAAGATGCCATGAGAAATTCAGCTCGGTGGGGATTGCAGATTCAGTACTAGGGATTGCTCGCTGCTATCCTGCAGTAAATCTGTATTTCTAGAGCAATTTTGGATACAGCTGTTACCCAAAGTGGTAGATCAGCACAGTGAGAACAGCTCCCCTGGTTTAGCGAAGATACCATGAGGGCAAACTGAGTTAATAAGCAAATGGTCTGTAAATGAGTAAAACACGGCACTACTCCATGAAGGTGTCAGTCTTTTCCTTACATCTCTAATTGCTGTTTCTGTACAGCATATTGGTAGTTAGAGAACAATTCTGAAAATCAAAATCGATGTATATTAATGTTCCCCAAAAGTCCAGTGGAGTTGTACTTATTCACGCTAGTTTCTTAAAAGGAACTTATATAGAAATGATTGTAGAAGTCAATAGAAGTGGTAACCCTGTTAACCTCACTGTCTAAACTTGGTTCACCTGCTACTGCAGCTAAATAAATGTAATATGAAGAATCTGCTGGAAGTGGTTTCCTCACCTCCTTTGTAGAAAGTAAAGTGTGATGCACACTGCTATAGCTCTAACTGCTGCATGTGGGGCTATATTTGCCTTTATGCTGAAGAATAAGGAATGGGGGAAAAAACACCTTTTTTTTTGAGGTGAGTTTTTATGCAAAATACAGCCTTGGTTTATGGGCATTTTCAAAAGCAGCTACACCACAACTGCCTCTCTTGCACAAGAAGGTATGGAGTGGCTATGGCTGGGAGGCAGCCTGCTTTGTTCAATACTTTTGTAACACCATTCTCTCCAGAGAGGTTCCCTTAAAAAAAATGAGAGGAAAATGAAGTTATAGTAATTTCTTATAATTAACAGCAATAGCATTTAGTCTTGAAAAAAAAATCTTTTTGTGAATAGTGAGTAAAAATACTTTTTTGTAGCCTTGCAGTAGTGATCCGAGCATGGCATTTCTCATTATCAAACCATTTGTGCTCAGGGAATTTGAGTCTAACTGGCAAGCCCACATTGTGAGATACCTTTCTGATACGGAATCCTTGATTCTGTGTTGAACAACAGTATAGCAGTAATATTCTTCTTGCTTATCAGATGAAACTTTGTGATCATCTGCTTAATGTGTATCTTCTAATCTGGCATGGATGCCGCTGGGTTTTCAAGGAAATGTTTAGACTGAGTTAGGGAAAAACAAAGCTTACAAAGCTGTAAATATGTCAGAGCTTCTAAATAAAGAGATGGCAAGTGTGCCAAAATCTGATCCCAAAATGGGACTGAACCAACCTGAGGGCTACATTACAGCTCTTCCTCCTACTGTTAGCCAAAAGGCTGTAGCCAACCCATTGCCTTGTATAAATTTTAAGCATTTAGACCCTTTAAAGTGAACCTGAGCCATGTGTTCTAGATGTCCCTGCTTGAGCAGGGAGGGATGAACTAGGTGATTGCTGGAGGTTCCTTCCAACTTCAACCACTCTGTGAGACTGGATTGTTGGAGCGAGCAGGGCATTTATATTTTCAGTAAACTTGCACAGCAAATGGAAAATATAATAAGTCAGTGCTGGGCTTCAATCAGGCATTTTACACCTGCATTTTAGAAACATTTTTATTGTATGATAGTACATGGGGAGACAGATTTGTTTTTTCTTTTCTAGATGTACCTCTTTTGCATCCAGGATAGTACTGAAGGTGAATTTGTACAGATCGCTAATAAATCATGGCATTCCTGTCATGCGAATGCAGATGTTTTGGATGCAGTAAGTGAATGGCACTGTGGCAGAGGGAACTTTCTTTGTATTACTTACTGTTTTGATTAGAGCAGGTTTCCACAGACCCCTTTGGGAAGGAGCCATTCCCTTTCACCAAGGAGCTCTTGAATTTTCTCAGCCTTTCTTAGCTTTTGAGTTGTAGAGCTCAAAAACCTCATGGGAAAACACAGCCTGACACCAAAGGGTCTTCACTTGCTTTTGATACTTGCTTGGGAAGGCTTGATGGCACAGCAGGGTGCTTTAACCCCTCTGTGCTCTGTGTGTGGCTGGGGTTGTCACTTGCTCCCTGGGTATTTTCCCCTGGAATGCTTGTGCAGCAGCAAAACCTCATGGACAAGGCATTAGCACTTGTTACCACAAAAGTGGTTGCATTTCAGCAAATGAGGAATGTAAAATGTGAGGCCTGTAACACTGATCCCCAAATAAAGCTAATTTTGGACCAGTGGAAAGATATATGATGAGATTTGTCATGGTTCTTGGCTTTTGAAAAGGCCATGGTTCAGCTCTAATCCTCACCGTGACCCTCACAGCTTGTTTGGGACTGTGCTTCCTTGGTACTTGGATCCATGATGAATTTAAGGTAAGCCCCATCCCAGCAGGCAGTATCTGTGAGGCCTCATCCTCATCTTTTCATGGCCTGTTTGTTGGCTTCCAACACACCTCATTTCTAAATGATATATTTTAGAGCTAGGCACAGAGTGGGAATCAAGGAGCAGAAAGATCCTGCCTGGGTTCCCTGAAAACATCCTGCAGTTTGATTCTCTCAAAGCAAATCATACTGCACCACCGCATTTAAACACGGGGGGAGCATTCGTAGGCAGACTTCTGTGGTATAAACATCAACAGAAAAATGTAGCTGCCCCTAGTGAGAGGTCCCAGCGTGCAGTACTTCTGCAAAAGCTCTCTTGAAGCAGGGCTTCCATATGGCAGAAGCTGAAGGTTGTCCTGTCTGGTTCGTCTGCGTGTCTGTCTGTCTCTATTATAGATACAGAGCATGGAAGGGCTTGGAAGGAATGTTTTTTTGTGCCGGCTTTTGACCAGTGATTGCACTGTGAGCATGGGAGCCTCTTCCCAACTCATGTTTCATTGAAGCTGATGGTTTTTTTCCACAGAAAGCGTTGGTTTCAGCAAGCTAGCACTTTCCAGGGGAGGAGTGTTTTGCCAAAAAAAATCCCCAAATATTTAGCTGTGGTTGTGGTAGCTCCTCAGCAGGGGGAGTTCTGGTATGCTTAGTTATAGGTTTGTGTCCAAGTGGTTGGTGTATGAAGGAAGGAATAAACTCACTGGGATTTCTGCTCTTTCCTGGACTGCCTCATCTCTCTTGTTTTTGCATGCTCCTGCATTAAGCACCTACTCTGCGTTGCTCCATTTGGATTTCCCTCAAAACAAATTGTTCTAGTGCAAGCACCTACCTGGCACTCAGCCTACTGGAGTAAAAGCAGTGAAATCTGGTGGCTGTGTTGCTTCACCTTCAACTCTGTCTCTGTAAACTCATTTAAAGCGTTATCCCTGCCTTGGATTATCCTATTTCCAGTTGTTCCAATTTTATCCTCCTTTCTGCTAGTGGTGAGATGCAAGGCAAACAGCTAAAAGTAGCCCGACGCTGGGCCTGTCCTATAGGGCTCACTGCGCCACTGCTGTGAAAATAAGGGGAATATGCCAAAAATCAGCTTCCTGCTGGGATGCCACTTTTTGCTGTCCCTCCACCCAAAAGCCGCATCTGCCCCGTTGCCTCAGCTGGAGCCGCTCTCCCTCTGCGGCCTGCTGGGCTGTCCGGGCCGCTTCCCGCTCGGAAGCCCCGTGTGCTCCGCTGCCCTCCCTGTTATCTGGGATTACAACCTCGTTCCACTTGGGTTACTTTGTGTCCTCCTGGATTTGGGCTCCGTGCAACAGCTCCAGAGATCTCCTGGTTTGAACTAAATGGAGTAAGAGTTCATTAAAATAGATACCAGAAGAGCGTGAGGAGCAGCCTGAAGGAATCAACACTGAAATTCAGAGACTTGGAGCATAAAGATGAGTCCGAGACAGGCAGAAAGGGGGTCTTGAAAACAGCCCCTGTATTATATGCTCTATTTAAACCTGTCAGCTCTTTGGACAAAGACATGGGTGATTATAGCAACGAGAAGAAGCAGCTTTTGGGAGGGGAAGGTCTGTGACCATATTATAGCATCCAAGATATGAATTTCTCCCTTGGTCCCTAAAGCTACGACGTTCTTCATGTTGCTGTCGTTGTTTACAGGGTTCAGTGGCAGAGGAAGGCTGTGGTTTAACCCAGCAGTGGAAAGGGTTTATATAAAGCAAATGTCCTAGGCAGTTGACTACCTCCTTCCACTTGCTCCCCTCTACGTCTCACTGGCCCATTTCTTTGCTCAGCTTATTTTCAGTGTTTGTAATGCTCCATTTTAAAATATCACAGTGGTTTTTCCTCACTGCCTTAAAGAACTCTTTGTTCCTGAGCGCAGCTTTTCTTCCTTAGGGCAGTCAGATTATTACTGCTAAATCTTTGCTCTTAAAATAAAGGCTAAGTACCCAAAGAGAGAGAGTTTTAGGAGAACAAGAGTTTTTCTACCTCGTAGAGGCCAGACAGGAAGCAGCAGGGGAAGCTACACAAAAGTCTCATTCTGATGTTCTGCCATCAGCATTTGCCTCTGTCAGAAGCAGGATTCAAGGTGAGATGATCCAGTTCTGCAGCTCTTAATGTTCATCACTGAATTTACTTTGGCAACTCCTCCCCTGCAACATCTATGATTCTGCAAATACAGTATGTAAGCCAAATAAAGTATTCACTGGTCATATGGTGCAAAAAGTAATCTGAAGGTGCAAAACCACTCTTGGATAGTTCTCTGCAGAGGTTTCCTGTTTCTACATATGTGACATTTCCATGATTTTCACACTTGCAAATCAAAGCCTGAAGCAGTTACAGCTAACTCCCAGGTGCCACAGAAGCCAGATTCTGTGAGCAAGTGTGTGTGCATATGTGTGTGTGTGTGTCCTAACTGCGCAGTGACTTCCATGCCTTCATGTTCCATCCCTCATTTTGTTTTACATATACCTCAGATATTAAAGGTGAGAGTCGTTGCCGTGCATGCTGCTGTATCTTCTTCTCAAGGAAGAACAAGGAGTTAAAAATCTTGCCCTGCTTCAGAGGATGAGAGTTTTTTGAAGTGTTTGCTGGAATGTACCATCCACACTAAAATGGGATGAGATACTGGAAGAGCGAGCCCGCATCTTGGAGGCTCTGAGAACAGGGTGACTGCCGAATCGCTCTGGCTCCTTTATCTCAAAGCAATCGTGTCCAAAGCGTCTGCTGAAGAAGATGAGCAGGGGGGAATGGAGGGGCTGGTGCTGACAAGGTGCTGGAGGACACGGAGCTGGGAGCGCGGGTGGAGAGGCTGGACATGCCTGCTCAGGCCTGCTGCCTTGCACAGAGCAGTGACCAACCTTGTTCCAGGGAAGCTGCCTTTCCCAACCAGAATTCCTGCCAGTTCACCTCTGTTGCTCTTAAAAGGGGGAGGCTATAGCCAGAGAGCCTTTCAAAGGCCCCTTTTGTTGCTAATTTTCCATCACAGGAGCTCCCTGTCCATGTGGAGCTAGAGCACAAAGCTTGGACTAGTCCAACAGATGAGTAGGAATTAGTCTCTAAGGGCAGATTGGAGCTTCTAACCCAGCTTCAACGGCATCATTCACATCATCACCACCTAAAGTGCTCCAGCAAGAAAAGAGCAGGGCACTTCCAGGTCCTTGTACAGAGTGAAAGGAGCCACAAGACCCATCCTTGCCCAACATCTATGTTAGGCAGGAGCTGCTCTACACAACAGTACAGCTGTGCAGGCCTGACATTGCTGCACCAGGCATAGGAGAAGCATGGCATGGTCACAAGGGTACTGCCACCTGTATGCGTGAGGGTCTTCTGCAAATACAGGGCAGATAAGACCTTCCTCTCGTCAAGATACAGAATCTGATTTATTTGTGTGAATTACTCAGAATGTGAGAGGCAGCATGCAGGGAATTCCCTCTCATGGTTTTCATCTGGAGCCAAACCTTGTGAATGACTGGATCCCATGGCCCAGCAGAGCATACAGGATTTCTTCCTATGCAATGGGCTCGTTCCAGCTCTGGAAGAGTTTGCTAGTTTACACTTTGACCTGTTCTTCAGGAGTCTCTGAATTGCCATGAAGTCATACACCCAGCCTACCACTCCCTGAGTATCTCCCATGGGTGCTGCAATGAGGAGGACGTGTGGTGTGTTCTTCGTGTGGGAATGCAGCGAAGGACATTCAACCAGGTACTGATCCACGTTTTCTCACAAAATCCTGTCCCTACCAGCATGTGCCTTCTTGCAGAAAGAGCACAGGCTGCTGCCTCCTGTGCTGCCAGGAGCTACACTCTCTTATTTCCCTGGGCTTCTAGAGAGCAGTGACAGTGTTTGCTTGATTCAGTGCAAAACAACAAGGTTAAGGGGGAGAAGTGGACAAATTTCACCCTATTTCTAATCCTTAATTTGAGGATCATTAACTTCATGCTATAGCCCTTTGAAGACAAGGTCACCTGCTTCACGGACTTGGAAGGTGCTTTTGCAAATAAGGATGTTTGTTCAACATTGCTGATCCCTGCTGATCCGTTATGAAAGCCACATTAGTTATTGTACCCACTCGTTATGTACAGTCATGTGATGCTCGAGGCCTGAAATACATTTAGCAAGTCAGAAGAGATAAGGCAGGCTACAATCTGGCTCTCTTCCCTTAGGTTTGCACAATGTGTTTGCAGATGTGTTGATCTTTAAGAGGCTGGCAGGAGGGAGCAGGGATAATTTCTGGAATTGCCTGTTTCAGTGGTACCACTGAAGGAGAGGATGAGGTCAACTTTAACACCTCCATGGAGACATCCCTCCCTCAGCCCCAGCCACACGTCTCAGTTTTGCATAAAGCCTCGAGGAAGAGGACATGCCTTTGGCCACCTCTCCCTGCTTCGTGCAGACCCAGCGAGCTGGACCGGATCCGTATCAATAATGTTAATTACCGCAAACAGCTAATGAACTCCTGAGCTCCCCCGCTCAGGAAGCTGTATCTGATCAGCACCTTGGCGAGGCACCTTTGGTCTCTTAGGTCATCCAATATTTTGGTTCAGCGGTATCTGTATCACTTACCTCTCTTTGGTTAATAATTGTTTTCCCTTCCGAACATTGAATGCTTCCAGGAAATTTGTGGGAATGATGTGTTACGGCACCTACTCGTTACTGAGAATAAGGGATACACGAGAGTGACTATACCTTTGAACCAAGGGTATGAAGAAGTTTTGTCAGTCAACAGCTACCAGAAGTAAGAACTGGAGGGAAACTCCAGCCGTAAATCATCAAGTGTCTCCTCCCAGGCTTGGCATGAACAAATCCTGCCTGCCCTGGATGGGGATGGGGTTGGATTGGGGAAACCACGGTTTGCTGTTCTTCTCCCACATGCACTTAGGACATTAGCTGTTAGGTGTCACTGGCGTGTAAAACCCAGGTAGCAAGCGTGGGGTGAGGTGTTTTCATGCCTGACCAAGGTATTTAGTGGTACAATCCCTGTCTGCAAGCTGTCTTGTAAATGGTTTATTGGTGCTCTTTGCCATTGCTCGGGTTAGCAGGGACACAACTTGCATGTGGGCAGGAATTGCATCCACGTGTCCTTGTGCTGGTCCAGCCTCCCCAGGCAGCTGGGATCTGGTGCAGCTGCGAGGTCCCCTCCTCTTCCTCCTCCTCCTCCTCTTCCTCCTCCTCTCCTCACCTCGGCTGCCTTGGGAGCAGGAAACGTCCAACCTGCTCAGCCCACTGTGTACTTGCACAGTGAATTAAAGCTCTTCATTAGCTTGTTTGGTAGTTGAATAAAATGCTTTGAAACACTGGCATATTAGCTGCAATCAACTTTTGAAAGGTCTCTGGTTACTAGAAGGAAATTAGCTTGATAAATCGCTCTTTTCAATTAAACAAATGGCTAATTTTTCATGAGCAAGCCCAGAAGCTATCATCTAGGAAGGGATTTTTTTTTCCTTTTTTTTTCCATTTTTATACATAATTTTTTTCCTTTAAAGAACTGATTTCTTCAAAGATACTGATTGTTATCAAAGTGTAAGGCAGCAGCTTGCACACCGGTCCCATCCATCCACCTCATGATCCTCATGAGGATCCTCATGGAGGCCTCATGATCAAGCAGCAGCCTAGCAATGGCACTTTCAGAACACTAATAACTCTTGGTGTGACCTTGGTTCCTTTCTTGCCTCCCTGTGCCTCTATTTACCCATTTGTGTGAAGAAGCATTACCCTCCCTGGGTCGAAGAGGCCTGTTTCACTTAAGCAAAGAGTACCAGCATTATTATAGTTACTAAGTAACTTTCATCTCAGAATAAACTGGTTAAGGCTGTTAAGCAACCCCATGGCTTCCCTTTTGGTCAAGGCCCACGACTGACCTGAAGATCCTGCCAGCTCTCAAAGCTTTAAATGTGGCTGCTTTCAAAAAGGTGCCCTCTGAGCTCAGATGCTGAAGCAAGTTGCAATGTCCCCTGTGTACCGAGTCTGAAAGGGACCCCAGAAACATGCACTGACCTTGGTCAGAGCTGCAGACATGCTAAGGCCTTCATATGCTCCGTCTACTATGGAAAAGCAAACTATGGAAAAACAGCTGTGACACTGGCCTCATCTTGCCTTGGGCGTATTTATCCAGTGGCATTACATCATCCACATTAGGATTTGTCTTATTTGTTATTTTAGATTGTAGAAGCTGATGCGAGTCCTAGTCAGAGGTCAAGATGCTGTTGAACTTCAGACGTTTCTGAAAGAGAAGTGTAATTCTGCCAAAAGCAGAGAAGTATTGGGTTTGCAACAGTGCAATGTCATACAAATCATGTGAGAGACTTTAAATTATACTTCTTTCTGAAAATGAGACTTTATTGCCAGGAATTTAGATTCTGTGTGCTAAAATCCACCCATAAAAGGCTCTCATAGCTTTATCTATGAAATCTAAATAGGGTAATTGGGGGCTTTTTATGGTACAGAAGAGACCACAAATTATTTAAGAACTTGCTTACACTATCTAAACAAAATAATATTAAAATATCCAACTGTATTTTGTAGTAACTGCATAAAAAATAATGACTCACTTGATCAGAAATCCTCCCTTTTCCTTCTCTGCATACAGTGCTGATCCTGGTGAACTGTTCACCACTGGGCATAATTACATTCTTTTCACCTAAATTGTTCCTACATTTTTCACTGCTTTTCCCTGAAACACCCGTTGTTGTTAAGCATCTCAGTGGGGTTGGGAAGCAATGCGCATGCAGACATTGGCGTTCCAGGCTGCGGTTCGCTTTGGGAGGAATTTAACATTCAAGTCAAAGGCTCGCGATAGCTGGAGTCCCCCGGAGGACTGTTGGTGACCTGGCTGAACACAGTGGTTCTTGATATAAAAGATCAAAGCCCGGGTAACATTCTCCCAAAATACAGGTCACCTCCTTGAGCTACTGGTTACCATAAAGCATTGGGTTCCTTCTGAGGACCTCCCTTCTAGACAGTAAGTGCCACAGGACAAACGAGATATCTGCTCCCCATGAGAAGGTTCGTGCAACCATGAGCAGATGCTGAGAGGCCTGAGAACTGCCCAGTTGTTCAAGTACAGTCTGTATCAGTCTGTACACAGGGAAGTACCCCAGTCTCAGGGCTTCAAAGCCCATGCTTGTGTCATCAGTCATCTCTGACTTAGACCCCTTGCAAAACTCTTCTCCAGATGACCGTGTTCAAGAAACATGTAGATGTGGCACTTAGGGACATGGTTGAGGACGCATGGTGGTGATCGGTTTACGGTTAGACTTGATAATCTAACTTGATATGATTCTATGGCCCATAAGTGCTCCACTCTCCATCCAGATGGGAGGTGCCTGAAATTTACTTTGCTGCTATCTCATCTTCTTGTTTTCTTGTCCATTCTCTTCATTACTTTGTTCTTGTTGCCCACTGTGTGTGGTGGCAGCCAATACTGGAAGCCGTGTGGGCAGAGCATGTTTATTTTTAGTTAAAAAAAAAAAAAAAAAGTGCTTACATCTTACACAAAAGGGCCCTGCTCTATGTCTGGGCCAGGAGTCCATTTGGGCTGCAAAATGTGAAAGAGCTGGGACAGCAATGATAAACCAAAAGGATATCATAGAGTCCTATCTATAATAACAAAATATTCCACTGATTCCTGCATGAAATGTCCCTGGTAGACCCGGCAACAAGAGCAAGCGAGGTTCGAATAGTCACCACAGCGGGAACAGAGGCACCCAGCGGGACTTTGGCTCATTGCCAGGTTGCCTGCGCTAGAAAAATCCGCCCGTGCTGAGCTAGGCATATGTTTCATGGACAGAAAATGGGGTTGGGTGTTGGTGGGGCTTTATTGTTTCCCTAAAGCTTCCCCTGGTCAAGGACATGAAGGTTCATGCAGCCTTGGGGGCTGGCCCGGGGCCTGCAGGTCGAAGAGGCCTTGGGCCTTCTTTGAGAAACTTGGAAAACTCAAGTGGTTGATCAGACTCAGGAAAGAATTTGCAGTTTTGGAGAGCAACAGATGTAAACTTACAAAACAAAGAAAGGTTCTTTTAATGTTTGTGGGTTTAGGGGGATTTTTTTTTGCTCATTTGCTTGATTCTTCTTTTTCTAGTAAATCCAGATGACTTCACTGAGGGCCTCTTTTTCCTTCCCTGCAGGCAGAGCAAAGGTTCTGATGATTCACATGCTTCAAAAGGTCCCTCTGATTTTACCTTTGGGCCCACTCTGCCATCTCTCACTGTCGCGCTTAAGCATTTTCAGTGGTAATTAGACTGGTAATCGTGCAATCCCTGGTGGCTTTCTGGGACTTTCTGGCCTCGCTGGGCTGAGAAAGCGCTGCTCGGAGGCAGAATATTTTAACTTAAAGTGGGAAGGGGAACATTTGATAACTCTACACGCCTTCCTGCTCATGATGGAAAATCTTGACAAAGAGGAAGGTTTTGCAGCGTTTCCTAGAAGCAATTTGGGCTGTGTTGCTCCTGTTTCCTTGGGAAGCTCAGAGAAACCTTGACGGAGCCTGTTTTGTCCCTGGCCATTTCCTTTGGCCCGCGAAGAGCAGAGATAAGAGACCCATAGGGACAGAGGCAGGTGCCCGCGCTTCTTGTAGCTGAGCACAGACACGCTCAGTGCTTTGAAGAGCAAGACCTCCAGCTAGTGCTGGGATCAGATTAAAATCTCCTCCAGCTTCCCAAATCGCAGGGCACAGTCATTCAAGCTCCCAGGCGAGGCAGAAGTGCAGCCATCCCACGGGAACGAACACCAGCAAAACAGGCTGGAAACTCCAGCTTGGCTGAATATCTCCAGAGCATAACTCAGGATTCCTGCCAGCCCCAAAATTGGGATTCACAACCACTGACGCTGCCCTGTCCACACGGGGAAGGAGAGCGGCTGAAGAGGTGCTTGACCACCCGTGCTCTAATCGTGCCCCCTGGGACACAGGTCTGTGCCTTGGTTTACGCCAGTACTACTTTTATGCAAAAATTGCAAAATGCTTTTTTAAAATTTATTTTGCCTTTTTTTTTTTTTTCCTATACATAGAATACATAGGAATAGTCCCAGGCTCCATATCAACCAAATACAGGAAAATAAACAGGGCAAGGTGCAGATATTTTATTCCCTAGTAGCTACCAAAACCTTCACAGTTGCACCCTTGGGGATTTCCTAACCCTCTGGCACCAGGGTCAAAGTACAGGATGCAATTAAAAGGAGAAAAAAAATAAAAAATAACATAAAATAACATAACATAAAATAACATAACATAAAATAACATAACATAACATAAAATAACATAAAATAAAATAACATAAAATAAAATAAGAAAAGAGGCGGTCACTTGAGGGTGGGGATGAGGTGTCACGGACTACAAGTCCCGTGGTGCCCCGCGGCGCCGCGCATGCGCGCCGGGCCGCGCTGAGTGGCAAGTTGTTTGTTCCCGGGTAGCCCAGCTGCTCGGCCCCGCGCCCCCGGCCCGGCCCGGCCCGGCCCGGCCCGGCCCAGGCCTTAGCCCAGCGGCTCGGCCCCGCGCCCCCGGCCCGGCCCGGCCCGGCCCAGGCCTCCTCGGTCCGCAGCGGCAGCACGAGCGGGAGGACACGGCGGGACAGGCAGCGCCCCTGCACGGCCTCCCCGTTGCCATTGAAAAGCCCCAAAATAAGCGCCGCGGGTAGATGAACTACAAATGAGAAAGAGGAAACGATGGAGCTGCACATCCTAGAGCACCGGCTGCGCGTGGCCAGCATCGCCAAGGAGAGTATCCAGCTGTTCACCTACGGCCTCATCAAGCTCGCCTTCCTGTCCTCCAAGACGAGGTGCGGGCTGGGGGCGGGCAGCAGCGCCCCCCCTGCCCCGGG
>NW_010577085.1:5717-38876 GCF_000705375.1 Tinamus guttatus | reverse complement strand
CGGGAGGAGGAGGAAGGTTTTGCCTCCTCCCCCCGCCGCCCTCCCCCCCGGGTTGTTGTTCTTGCTTGCAGCACTTATTAAAAAGAGTGAATGGTCCAAATGCCTGTTTGTGCTTAAAGGTGCTTTTCCAGCACTGCAGCAGGGGGAAAGGCAGGTATTGTACTCGGTCCTCCCCAAAATCCTGGTGCTGATAGGTTGTGGTAGCTTTCCAGGGGAAAAAAATATATATATTCCACTATATATACAGTAGAAGATGCTGTGAAGAATATATTTGCTTAGGGGGGGAAAAAATAGCTAGGCTTGGGCAGGTTTATTGGGTGTCTGGAGTGTGCCTAGGCCTTTCGGAGCAAAACAACTTGGACTGCGAATGCGTTGTGGGTGCTCGGGTCGCCTTGTTGACTTTGTGGGTCTCTTCCAAAAGCAGAACGGGAATGTAAATAATAGAAGTCCAACTCTTCTTGTTTTTCCAGCCCCATAATTAGCGTGGCGCCCTTCTCCCCAGATAGCGTTTTGGTGCGAAGACGAGGGCTGTTTTTCCTTTGGGTGGCAGGAAAACAAGAAGCAGACCCTGGATTTGCGTTTTGCTTCGCGGAGGGTTTGATCCCGGCCGGCGCTCGGAGCCGCTCTCGCCACGGCCGCACGCGAATGAATGGAGCTGTTTGTGCTGTAATTTGATTACGGCCCCTTATCTTGCCTTTCAACTTGGTGCGTTGAAATTTCACTCCGATTTGGGGCTCGTCCCACTTGGCCCGTGTGAGCGCTGCCTGCAGGGTAATGCATCTCGGCACCTTGTTTACCACGGGCCCTGCCTGCTCAACAGGCTATTAACGGCTCCTAAATCTAAAAAATCCATTCTTAAAATATATGTTCTTTCATTTAATTGAAAGTGGTTGCTGATTTGGGGAGGGTGCTATGCTATTTCTCAGTGTTTAAAATGTCAATATTAATGTCAACAATTAAGTCTTTAAACCTGGGGTTTCTGATGCATAGATAGGTTTTTTTGGGGTGCATTGATATTTATTTCTTGCTCTGTTTTGAGTTCAGGGCTGGTCCAGTTGTGTTTCTGCCTCCCCTGACGGGTCCCACACGAGGGCTGGGTCATGGTGGTGGCCCTGTGTGTCCCTTGTTCTCCCGGAACATCTTGCCTGTAGCGGGAGCAGCACCGGCTGCCACTGCTCCCTGTAGCACTTGTGGGGCTTCGTGTCCTTTTGGGGACAGAAATTCGGCTTGTGGGAAGCTCTTGTACTTGGTATTGGAAACTTCTCTATCTCTCTGCTTGTGGTGGTGACTCTGCAACAGGTTTGGGCAGAAGGGAAACCTTGTTTGGGCCTTTTGGGGGCAGCTGGTTTTACCCAACTGTTGCTTTTTTTTTTTTTTTTTTTTTACATGCCATGCCATGGGTTAAGGACCTTCTGCTCTGGGGGCAGCGTGTGGACAAGCCAGGTGAAGGTCTCTGCGAGAAGGAGCTGGGTTTATGAACATGCTTTTTCTTTGCCCAGCACATGATTATTTGGTGTGTAAGGGCCATGTCCTCTTCCCACCCACCCCATCCGACAAGGACCAGGCAGGAGGTGATGGGGGACAGTGGCCTTCAGCCCTCCTCATCATCTCAGCTGAGATAACAAAGATGCCAGTTGCTTTTACCCACTATGTTCTTTATTCCCAGTGAGACCCCAAGCAATTTTTACCTGTGCCACAAGGTTGCCAGTAAGAGATAATAATTGGTGGGACAGATGCGCTCCAGAGTGGTGGCAATGACATCATTTGTTGTCCTAATGTTAGCAAGGCAAGAAACTCTGCAATTCTGCATAGGCTCTTCCTTCGTAGGAGTAATCTGGGAGGAATTTGAATCTCTCTCACGTTCTCATACGCTGGGGAAAAAGGCTAGAACAATTTTGAAATCTTGTACATTTTTCTTAATCCCCTTGGGAAGGGAAAGTAACAAATCTCCCTTTTTTTAGTTGGCCTTTTGCCACTTACAGTCTGCCCTCGTTCATGCCATGAGTCTTTTAATTTAGCTTCTGTTACAATAGCAGTATTTTTTTTTTTTTTGAACAAAGAACAGCAATTTTGGAACTACTCCGATAGCCAGAAGCAAGAAAGCAGTTAACGAGGTGAAGAGGTGAGACCAGCGGTGAATAAAATGGTGGGCTGAGCAGCACTGAAAGAAAAATGCTGCTAATCACACACGTTGATTTATGCAAAGTTGCACTAAGGCAGGTATCCCCATAATAAATAAGAGGGAAGCTCCTGAGGGGCAATGCTCTGCTTGGGTAAATCAGTCCCAGGTAACCTCGGGTCACACGCTGCAGGTTTGCACTTCTCATCTTCTTGCCGTTGAGCTCAGCGTTAGCCCAGAGTGTCTCCGCTTTCCCTGGCCTGGCAGGTGGTCGGTGACAAGGACCTTTGCTTGTCCTGAAGGTGCTCCGTGCACTTGTGTGAGCAGGAATAGTGACTGCTGCCGGGTTTCAGCATCGCGTCCTTTTGCTTTTGTACGTGCATGATGGTTGGGTCCCTCTTGCCCGAGCTACGTGTTTCCTTTCTGCTGCCTTGGTCAGCCTTAAACTACTTCTTGCTCTGGGGTGACGGGCACAGATGGCCAGTTTGAGGATTTGATGGACACCCTAATGTGCTGCCATACTCCTTCCTTGGATTTTTCTTCCTGCTTTAACTACCTCTCCCTTTAGCACCTGGGATTAAAGCTTACTGCAGGGAAGGAAGGAGCTAAGGCTTCCAGTGAGGACGCCGTGTGAGTGCTAGCGACGGCCAGATGAACCTGACCTTGTCTTCTGAGCCTATATAAAAATATATACAACTGAGGTGAAGTCCTGAGATGGTCAGCGTTTTTGTGTGCAGGATTGGTCACTGTGTTAGAATGGGTTGATTGAAGCAGCCTGAAGAGCTGCAGGCCCTAGGATGGTGGCTTGGAAGGAGCCTTCTACAAGGACCCCCTCTTTCCAGCTCTAGGTGCTAACAGGGTCCTTAAACTCCACCAAAGTGAGCAGGATATGGACAGGTGGTGATGGGTTTATGGTTGGGCTTGATGATCTTGAGGGTCTTTTCCAACCATAAGGGTTCTAAGATTCCAGGTGGGCTGAGGGTCTGCCAAGCCCTATGCCTATATAACGTGCTAATCATAGAATCATAGAATGCTTAAGGTTGGAAGGGACCTCTAGAGATCATCTAGTCCAACCCCCCTGCACACGCAGGGGCACCTAGAGCACGTGGCACAGGACTGCGTCCAAGCGGGTTTGAAGATCTCCAGAGAAGGAGACTCCACAACCTCTCTGGGCAGCCTGTTCCAGTGCTCTGGCACCCTCACTGGGAAGAAATTTTTCCTTAAGTTCCTGTGGAACTTTTGGTGCTTTGGTGCTAATCCTTTGCTTGCCGCTCGCTGGCTAGTGCTGCGGAAGGCCATTGAACGCGTGGAGTCGATGAGCTAACGCACAACCTTGGCTTTCCTGAGTCCGGTGCAGAACATGAAGATTTGGTGGTAAACGGGGAGATAAACTAGACGGGGGAGCAAGGCATCATTTCAACGCTAAGGAATTGGTACCAGAGCTGGCCCTGCTCGTCTGGAGCAAGGGAGCGTATCATGCAGTGGAAAGGTGCTGAGAAACATTCCTTCCTCTCCAATGTGAGGAGGAGCAAACAAGGGTAAATGAGCTGGATTTTCTGCGGTCTCTGAGCAAAGGGCAAAGCTGGGTCTGTTCTTCCTGCTAACTCTGCCATGGTATTTTTGATAATCTGTCCCTTTGGCTTGGTAATAAATGACACCTCTGCTTATGAACAGTGTGTTGTTACTATTAATATAAGTGTTTCTCATTCCCTGCTTGCTTGTTTACTGTCTCTGAGTCCTGCAACTGGAGAGGCGGCGATAAAAGGTCTATTTTGGATTTTTGGAGCACAGTAGGACAAACGAGTGCTTAAAATGTATCCATGCATCATTTGAGGACATTCAGGAGATCAGCACTCCGTTGCTTTTGGAAACTTAGATAAATGAGCGTTGTTTATCCTTTCTGCTGGAATAGAGGCTGGTCTGCAACTCTGGGGATCTTCTGGAAAAGACAAGTTTCTGTAATAGTTAAAACCTTTTTTCTTTTGTGAAAGAATCTACATGAAGAATGTAAGCTCTTGAATTATGAATATTTGCAGTCTATACTTAGGACTGTTGGGTGCTGAAGCTGCTGCTGCAACTCCAAGGACCTTCTCCCATATTTTAGTACCTGAAGCCTTGGGAGAGCAGGTTTCTTTCCCGATGGCCTCCTGTTGTTTATCCATAAGTGCGTAGAAACTAAACGAGATACAAGGGGTGAAACAAAAGCACTGGATCAATCCCGTGGCTTAATGCCAGAGTGCAATGTGTCGCTGGAGGAATGGTGTTGTAGAAGCTGGTCATTGTTTCAGGACTGTTTGATTTTTAAGATCTCCTTTTATTTTTTTTTTTTTTCCGCTCCCCCCATCCGAACTTGGATGTTTGCCTTCTAAATAAATAAATATCTGGCTGCAGTTTGAAGTGTGGCAGTTGCTATTCCTTATTTACCACGCTAAACTGTTTCTGTCTATTGGCAGGGCTGTTGCATGGACATAACGAGTCATCTGGGCATGAAGGATGAGATCAGTGGTGTAAAGGCAATGCTGGTGCGCACTGGTGTTGATCTGAGAAATAAAAACATGGAAAACATATTTTTCCATGCAACTCCTTAAAATACCCTTTAGCTGTACATGTTTGTATTGTTTCAGGTGGGGGTTGATGTTTAAATGAAAGATTTGGCCTTTATGAATTTCTAGACAAGCACTTCTGCCAGCTCGGTTGTTCCTGTGTCCTGGGAGGAGAGGGGGAGCCCCGCAGGTCTGCGGGAACAGCCCTCCTGTCGGGTGTTTGTCATCACGCGGCAACAGTTGAGTTGTTCCTTAACACAATGGTCTGAAGCCACAGGCTGTTCCTGCCACCGAGTTATAACTTAAATTAGGCTCTTTTTGATGGCTGGAGCTATTCGACAATGCCCTGTTTGTGCTCCGTAAATATGTAAATCTTTCTGCTTACTTCAGCTCCTTCTTGTTGAGCACGCTACCTTATTTGTGCATTATACAACTCCTTAATCATCCTGCACATTTGAACCTTTTAATATATTTGGACAAGGGCTATGGGTGTTATTTTGGAGGAAATAGTGCAGATTTGTTCTTTGTTTGTTGTCGACACCGGCAGGAGCTCCAGCCCTGATCCGCTGAGAGCTGAAGGCCGTCGGAGGAATGAGAGGAAGGTGAGGAAACGACAGAGCCCAGCCTGCGATTCACGGGTAGCCTTTCCAAATGGAAAGATCTGCCTCCCCCTCGATCCCTGAGTTCAGCTTGGTTTTGTGCAACTGACTCCAAGATAAAGTTATTGAGAGAGAAAACCATTAGCAAACAAAATACTTTGTTGTGGCACAAGAGAAGTTTTGTGTGTGTGACTGTACAATCCCCTGCTTATTTCATATTTTCTATGCAAAGTTTTACTGTGCTGACTGTGCTAACAGAGACTACCGATTTCATTTCTGTGGGCTGATGTATAACAAACATATTGTACTGATTGATAAAGTTTTATTTTGCCCTCCCAAAAAAAAAAGGCACTGAATGGTTAAACTTCCTTACTAACCAGAATCTACTTCTGTACTTCGATCTGTTAGATAAACCGGAATTTAAAATAGAAAGTCTTTCTCTGAGCTGTGCTGAGATATCAAATCATGTTTTAGCACTGGGCAAACTGGTGGGTTTAGTGATGCCAACCATGGGTTAACTTCTGGGGGGCTTCTGAGATGCTCCATTCGGGTTTCCCCAAGGGGATGGACTATCTGTTGTAGGGGGTCCCTGCTGCCTATTTCACTGGGTGAGGAATGGGCTGTTATTTCTACTAGGCTGTCCTTGACCCACATTCTTACGATACAGGTTGTTTATGAAGTCGGAGCCCAACCATTATGTCAGTGTGAGCGTGCGTTTGATCAAGATGTGATGGTGAAGGAAACAAAGAAAACGTTCCCGTTGTTGTAGACAAAGTTGTGGTGTCCTGGGCTCTGAGAGCACTAGAGACGTCATAAGGTGTTGCGAGCCAGGACACCTAATTTAGAGTAAAAGGCAACCATTAAGTCTTATATAAAGTATTCAAATAGATGAATTAAAAAGGATGCTGGGGGGAATTTCTGAACATGGGAGGGGAAACCTTGCAAGTTTTGACACCGGCTGAACAGTTAAGATGTAGGTGTGAGTTGTCTTCCCTGTCTTTCTGTTCCAGCTTTTCAGAAATATTATATGTTGGAGAATGTGGGTTTAGTGATGACTGCATAGTTATCCTAGGTCTGTGGTTGAAAGATTGGGATTCACCCCTCGGCTGTGCCGCAGCTGTATCCTGCCTTCCAGGGCAAGCTGAAGTCGACGACTCGGAGCCCGTGACTGCAATAGCCCCTGTTGACTGCAATAGCCCCTGTTATTTCACATCTGTAGTTTTTATTTCTCCTCCTGAAGAAAGACTCACTCTCCTCTGGTGATAACATTTAAAGCACTTGTGTGCAAATAAATGTAGTCTTGGCAGAAGGCAAAAAGGTTATCCTTAATAAGGAGAAGGATATATTCAGTATGCATCTAAGCAGCTGTATACATTAACATAGATTTACTCAGCCTTTATGCTTTTTTAGAAGATGATGGATGACTTATTTATTACGTGATTAATCTTTTAGCTGTGATCTTTTTCAGGCTGCTTTTGGGTGGAAATTGGAGTATGATTATAACATGTAAAAACATGTATTTTCACTTATTGTGTATTTTTTGATTGTTTATTTTTTTCTTAAACTAAGTAACAGTATTGCATGTGCTGAATACTTAAACTATAAATATATCTGAATCTATTTTGCATTTACAGCTAACCAGTTTAGTAAGGCTGTACTTAATGAACAAAGCTGGTAGTGACTTCAGCCTATGTTTGTCAAGACATTAGAGCTACTCATCTCAGCCTCCCACATTGCCCTCTTGTTCGCAAACTGGAAGAAAAAAAAGGTTTACTTGCTTTTTTTTTCTGGTTTCTAATTTGTTTCTCAACCTGGAATGAACTAATGATCATCTTGAACTAAACTGAGTAATTGGAAATGAAACATTTCATCTCCTTGCTGAAGATGCTATTGCTGTCAAAATCTGGCTTATTGCGTAAGTGGCTCCATTCCAGTTGCTCTGTCACTGATTTCTCCTCAATTGACTTGTTAAGTTTTCTTTGGAGTTTCAGCAGCAAACGTGCTTCTTTTGAGTATTAATTCATATTTGCATTATCTTCTGTGCACCAGGGTTGACATTGCTCCAGAAATGACTTTGGATAGTTTTAAATCAGATCTCTGAAGTTAAGATGTGCTTTACTTGTTTTCTTGCCCAAATTCCTTGACTATAGAATGGGAACATTAGAATTAACCCTCATCTCACCAGTACAGGGATAAATATGGAACAGTTTCTGCTATGCTCGGATGATGTTTTGTGTTACATGCTCTTAGCCATTTGGCTGTGTGTGTGTGTGTGTATATATATATATATATATATATATATTTAAAGTTCTGCAGAGCATAAATGTGCAGGGGTTGTCTGCTTTGCCTACCTTGCACGGGGTAAAGCTGTGTCCTGGTGGCATGTCCTCTCCTGAGGCCACCAGAATAGTCACCGCCTGCTGTCCCTGGCGCGTGCTGGCAATGTGTGCTTTGCCATACTTATCTTTTAAGGACTTTTAAGGGGATGCAAACTGAGATGGATGGTTGGTTTTAAGTGGCCTTTTTTTAGGCAAAAGTCAGCAGCATAGACTGTCTGTAAAGATTTCTGTGCAAAGGAAATTAATAGATCCTTCTGGCACGTGAAATGTATTTGGGCTGCCAACGCTGCAGGCAGTGTAAGGGTAGTCACAAATGCACACAACAGCTGTATTCCTAGAGAGCAGAGCATTGTTTTCAATGCAGGGGGGTTTGTTTGCTTTGCTTGATATATTTTTTTTTCCTCCCTTTTCTCCTTCTCCAGGGTCTCTGGCATCCAGGTCTCATAGTGTTTTGAAAGTCTCTAGGAATCACCTCATTAGATGAGAAAAAGAAGAGTGCAAAGAGGTTAGCAAGAATTCAGTTTTACCAGTGCTGCCTTTATGATTCCTTCCATGCCTTTATGGAGAGCAGGCATGGAGGTGGTGTGGAAAAAACAGGCAAAGCCCAAGGATGACCTGGGAAATGAGGAGAGACGTCCTCAACAACACGGCAGGCGGTAGTCCCGCCTGAGCTTTGTGTGGCGCTCGCCCTGTGGTACCTCGTCATCTTCACAAAACGGGAAATCTTCCCAGTGTTTGAGGTTGGGAAAGCTCTCCAAAGCTCATCTAGTCCAACCCCAGCTCGAGGCAGAGTCTGCTCAAGCAGCTTGGTGAGACCTTGTCCAATTGGGTCTTGTACTTGATGCCATGCAGTTGGCTTCGTTCTTGTGTGTCAACCAGCTGTTGATTTTGCCAACACAGTTTTGTTCTGTTTGGTATCACTTTCCATGCAGCATTATAGCTTGTGATTTAATATCTCATGTAAACAGGACAGAGGTTTGTATTTTTGCTGTTTTGGGATTTTTTTTGAAAGAAGAATGAGATTAACGACATCTTGGCATATTTTGGAGAGAGGAGCGTCTGTACGTAGGAAAAAAACATCTCTACTAATTTATTGGTCCTTGTTTCTGCATGAGCGTTTCGCATGATCCTCGCTGTTGGCAGCAGTAAACCATAAAAAACCTCGCTGACGTTAGAGCTGCCTTGAGACCGCTCCGACTTCAACTGGAAGCCACAAAATTCTGTCGCTGGATGAGAACAGGGCTGACGTGGGAAAGGCAGGTGCTCCCGCGGGACCAAATTCCCACCCGTGAAGGGTTAGCTGGAAGTTCTGGCCTAGTGAAGCTACCTCTACCCCAACCATCTACGTAGGAACCTTTTTGGCATCGGTGCTGTGTGTTTGGGAAAGGTGCTCAAATGCAGTTCAGTCCCCAAGTTACGTGTCCATTTGCCTAGAGCGTCGCATTGGGTTTGCGTTGAGCGCCGGATCCCTGAGCGATCCCTGTTGAGAGCCAGAAATGCTTCTCCTTGGCACAGGGGTGTGAAATCAGCCTGGAATGATTAATGCAAGGGGACTTGGTGTGTCCTGGACCCCTCTGGAAGGCTTCGTTCCTCTGCGTGGTGCTTGAATTGTAATCTTGGGCAATAATTTAAATATGAAATGCTCCCGAAACAATGTGATTATCTATTAGTTTTTAATGATCTTGTGCAGCACTGGGTTTTGAACGCCTCTCCCGTTGTAAAGGTAGTAATGACCTAATGATTCGGAGGGAAAAAAGCAGGAAAGATGTCAGGAATAACAAGTAGTGTGTGTGCGCATGCATGAAGTGCTTTGTGTAAGTTTGTTCTTTTAAGGTGTATACGAGCATACACTTAAAATTCATTTTTCTTCTATGTTTACAGTGTTTTCAGAAGTTTAAACCAGCCCATCCTTGGCTGTTGATGCATGCTTGATGGCCTCCATGGCAGGTTACTGCTATTCTGTGTCCCTCAAAGCTCCCGCTGTCTGCAACCACGCATTTTTCGTAGGGCCTTTTGGATGCCCATGGTGTTTAAAACAGTTAACTCTGATCCCGAGTCACGGTTCCCACCTCCAGTGTTGTGGAGGTTGCTGTGAATTTGTCAAGCCCCTTCCAGGTTTGGGGGAAAGCCCTTTAGGAAGCCAAACCATTCGGATGATCAGTTTGTGGCGCTGGCCCAGGGACAGGAACGATGACACTGCTACGGGGTGGTTAATGTTGATGTTGGAGTAGAAATGTTTGTTCCTTCACTTTTCCTTGCTGCCCAGGGATGCGCTCAGATGATGAGGTCCCGTTGCAGGGATGGAAATAACTTATTGGTGAAGAAATGGGCTGTGGGGATGGGGATGGTCGTTGTCGTGTTCCAGCCTGTAAGGCAGGCGCATCCTGCCTGTGCTGCCAGTAGCATGTTGTGAATGTTCCCCTTGCTTATTTTGTGTTTTTAATTCCATCTCTAAAGTGATTTTTTTTTTTTTAGCTTTGACTTGAATCTTGTGTTGGAAAAACCCAATGACAGGAATAGAATAGCGCTTGGATTCAGAATAGAGCGGTGCTTGTCTCTGACTTTGTTTAACATGTTGCTGATTACACATTCCTCGCAGGATCAGCGCCGGGAAAGGACAAAGAAAGAATTTCATGGTGCTATTTAAGCGAGTCTTACATAAGGCAAAGTTTAAAATGAATCTGGACCTGCTTTTAAAGCACTTACCAATGTTCCCAGCATCAGCTTTTCTCCCTATTTAGTGTTCATTCTCTATCACATCTAATGGGAGGTACACAGTAGTATTTTCAGCATCTCCTAAGTCCCATTAAAAAGAGCCTGCACCATCCACTGCAACAGCCCCTTCTCAATAGGGGAGTCCAGTCCAGGTTTACACTGGCCTCTTTAAATCCTCCTTGTCTGTCTTTTTCTTCCCTCTTCTGTTCCTAACTTTCCTGGTTCGTTAGATGTGTGCTCTGTTCACTGTGCTTAGAGAGAGAAACATTAGTAGGGTTGAGAGAAACCCACTTGGGCTTCCAGTAATAACGGGAACCTTCCTGAGAGGCAAAGCAAGCAGCTAGGAAGGCACTTGTGCGTCTGTATCTATTTTTTATATGTGCATATATGCACTAAGCATATATCTAGCTATATATGCAGATCTATATATGTGTAAAGATACATGGATATCTCTATGCATGTCATTCCCAACTGTGCGTGCTCTCACAATGGAAGTTCCCCCTGCAAGGGAGGTGGCAAAGGGAAGGTGTGTTTTTCAGGTGCTCTGGTAGCTGCGTTGAGGATGGGCACTGCTGGGTGACGGCTGCACCAGAGGCAGCTGGTGAGGCTGGTGCTCGCTGGCCAGCGGGGCGCCTGCGAGGACGAGCATCAGTGTGCCCTGCTCTTGAGGAAACTGTCTACGTGCCAGTGTTGGGAAGCAGAAGCCAAAATCCATTTTCTTTATGAGCATTTGCAAGCATCTATCATAGGACGAAAAGCTAAGCGAGTTGAGCCTGCTTAGCCTGGAGAGGAGGAAATTGAGAGGTGATCTTATCAATATGTATAAGTACCTGAGGGGCGAATGTAAAGAGGACAGGGCCAAACTCTTCGCAGTAGTGGCCAGTGACAGGACAGGGGATGATGGGTGTAAATTAAAACCCAGGAAATTCCATCTCAATGAGGGAGAACTTCTCTACTGTGAGGGTGCCAGAGCCCTGGCACAGGCTGCCCGGAGGCCGTGGAGGCTCCTTCTCTGCAGATCTTCAAACCCACCTGGATGCCGCCCTGTGGCCCGTGCTCTGGGTGACCCTGCTGGAGCAGGGGGCTGGACTAGACGATCTCTAGAGGTCCAACCTCAACCCATCTGTGAGTCTGTGTGGTTGTGTGTGATTTGAGGGCAATGGTTTCTGTTCATCTATGGTACCCAGGCTCCTGCTAGTCGCTAGCAAACATAGCCTCATCATGGCCCTTTGCAGCAGGGCTTTGAACGAGACCCAGAGCATCCCAGCATCTTTCCAGTTGCTTGGAGTGTTCCGTTTGGTTTCGCTTCTCCTGCGCCGTGGCTTGGGAAAGACGATTTTATCTCCGAGTCGGTGACAGCTGGAACTAAAATAGGAGAGAGCCTTCTGCTGCGAGATTTATTGCCCGACACGTCTATGTCGTCTGCAAAGTGTTATCTTCCATCGTGATTTAGGGAGGTGCTGGTTGACCCTGATATGTCTGAATTGCATGAGAAAACATTTGGCCATGCTTATTCTTGTTAATTAATGGCTCACTCTTCTAGATCAAGTGACACGGGTCTTTGTTTATAGCGTTGAAAAGAATAGGTCTGGCCTCTGTGAAGAAACACAAAAGATGAAGTTATTGCAAAATAGTGCTTTGCACAGAGACCTAGCTTTGCATGCACTTCAAATAAACTGCTTCTGGCAACAAGAAGAGAAAGAGAAGTGCTGAGTGGGCATGTCTTGTCCCCAGGACCAGGATTTGTAATCAGAAAATACTAACAATTAAAGGTGCAGCTTTTTCTTTTCCATGGGAATGTTTCCCACTTCTCCGGGAGTTTGCTGCGTTACTTTCCAAACAATTGAATATTGTTCAGGTACTTTCCAGGGGCGCAAAAAACAAACAAATGGCTGAGCAACTCCATTGCTTTGCAGCCAACAAATGACATTAGGCCCCAAGTCTGAGGGGGTGCCGGGTAATTGCACTGCATGGAGCTGAAAAGCATTCCCAGGCAAAAAATAAAACCATCGGTTTGAATTGGAGAGCCAAACTTAATGTGAAATAATGCCGATATGAACTTTAAAAGAGGATAACTGCTGCATGACGAGAGTCCTTTCAGACTGATATTGGTAAAGTCAGCTATGGAGATCCAGCTGCCGGGTGGGGAGCACGAGGGTGCTGATGCTGCAGATGAAGCGGCCAGCGCTGGGCTCTTCAGCCTCTTCCCCTCTTATCGCTGTCCTCAAGACTGAGGCTGCCTGTTCAGGGGTGGCTGCTGACAAAATAACCCCACGGTGGCTTCGTGCTGTGTTCTCAGAGCCCAGCCCTTCACCAGCTTCTTGATGGAAACGTGGTGAAAAGAAATACTTTTGTTCCCTGGACTTGAAAATGACGGTTAAGAGCTTAGGAGAGTTTGTGTGCAAATTTTAGGTGGAGCTTTGGCTTAAAGCAAAAAGCAGTAACTATCTTGGCATTAATGTAATGAATAGGATGGATTTTGTCCCTGTCTGAAAAATTTGAGGGTTACTTTCTTGCTCCAACGTCTTTGCAAATAGGTAAAGGTCCTGCCTGCTGTTCCCACAGCTCTAGGATAAAGCTTGAGGCATCAACTAAAACTCCATGGCAGTTGCCCTGTCCAACCTCAGGTTAATCCAAAGTTTGTTTTACAAAAATCCAGTGGATTTTGACACACCTTAGGATGAGCTGGCAGTGACTGGCCTGGAAACTTTGGTACACTATTGGATTTCTGTTGTGAAGAAATGCCAGTGTTTCTGAATTTTAACCTAAAAGATACCTGGTGTTTTATTGTTTATTGATCTAAGCAAAGAACGATTCCTGTGATATTGTGTGACCTGGTTCTCGTGGAAGAATAACTGCCTTCCCCAAGGAGAGCTTGGCCTGGCACTGTAGTGTCCCCAGGAAACCTGTCAAACCTTGGCCTCCCTCCTTCAGTATATGCAGTGAGCCTGGGGAGCCAGTGAGCAACTTCACTCCTGGATTTACAATCTACATTGACCGTGTCCCTAGGATTTGGATCAACAGGTCCATAAAGCCATTTTTCATATGGTTACCTGTGGATTTGTGTAACAAAATGGCACCTCCTGAAACGATTGTGTGTGCAGAGCAGCCTCCCAGTTCTGCAGAGGACAACCTGGGAGCATCCTTCCTTGGTTTCCATATGCGATCCCTTCCTTTGATGCCATATAGAAAGCTGGTTTTGGGGAGTTTTTTTCCTCTCTATTATATTTCCCTAAACTAGGAAATGTCATGTCTAGTTTCAGGTTGGGACATGCACTGACCGGCTTTAGCGAAAGGCATCCAGCATTCTGGTTGCTTGGTGGCTTTCTGGCTTTCTCAAAACCCCCGAATGCCCTCTTCCTGTTCTCCTTCAGGATTAACCTGTTTTTCTTGGTGTAGATTATTGATCATTAAATAACAGCTTCCTTCATGAAAACAGCTTCTCTGCGTCAGAAAAGACCACGGCTTCGTTTTTCTCCATGGGCTCATATCAGAATTTGTTCTTCTTGTTTCAGATTGTGTTGGTGTTTTAATAAGAGTGCAGACTGCTCAAGGATATAGGGATTGCATTTATTTATTTTCAACAAAAGATTCCAGCCTCTCCATTAGCAGTTAGTCTTCGCTTTGCAATCAACTGCAAGGACCTTGCGGACAACCCGTCCATCTGCCAGGCAAGACAAGCAGTGAGTGACAGGGCTTGTTTCAACATACGTAAACCATACCATAAGTGCTATACCTTGCAAAGTCTTGCTGTGTCGCTGCGTGCGGGAGGCTTTTGGAAGGCCATTGTGTATTTTTTCTCTGGGCATTCTCCTTTCAAATCGTTTCACGTTTGATCTTGAAGGGATTGGGTTCTTCCCCAGAATTGCTGGTTTAAAGAAGTGCTGCTTGGGCTCAGCCCTGTTCCTGGAGCCGTGGGGCTGGGTTGGAGCCTCTGGCTGCCGGGACGGTCCGTGCGAGACGCTCGAGTGCAGGATGGGAGATGCTGGATACGGACAGTGGGATGGCAGCAGGATCAATGCTGGAGCTTAGCCAGCAGTTACAGGCTCAATATGGAAATTACTAGATCAGTTTTCTCTGGTCAGCTGTAATTACCAAGTCTTTCATTTATTTTTACTTTTTTCTCTCTTGCTAGAAATCCTTTTTTCCTTTTTTTTTTTTTTCTCCTTCCCTCTGTAAAACTGTGCAAATGAAAAATGCCATTTTTGTGCAGAAATCAGGATCAGGCGTAGACGTTTGCAAAGCAGCAGCGTGGGCTTCACTGTGGGACACTTGTGTGACCTGGCACCCATAAAGGGACTGATTGATGGCCTCTCTGATGGCCCTTTGGAGCGTGTGATCGCTGGTCAGTCTCATCCCAACACAATTCCATGTGATCATGGAGGCTAATGCTGGAAATCTCCACGCTGGGCTTGCCACGTGTCCGATGTGCATGGCCCTTGCTCTGGATGCCAGGGTTGGTGCTGCTGGTTTGTGCCCTCCTCATGCCCACGGCGCTGTGCGGCTGGCAGTAACTTGGGAGAGCTGAAATGGAATGGCCACAGTGAACTCTGTGTTCACTGGCCTTGCATTGATTCCCTTTTTGCCTTTCCCAAAAGTGGATGGGGACACTGCCGCTGTACGGTGCTCTTCCTTTAACATAATCTGAGCTGAAAGCTTAAAATAAAATGAAGCGAGTTTAAAAAAAAAAGAAAAGAATTAGGAGTTAATTTCTCTACTATCTTGCAAGATAAAAGGACACAACAAAAAGGGGCAATAACATGCAAAAACCCGTACTTTCAAATTTACCTGCACTGTATCCTGTACCTCGTGCAGCTCTGATATCTGGTGAGTGTAGCATCTTGCTCTCCTCCACCTCTTGGTGCAGGAGCAGAGGTGGATTAAGCTTCAAGGCCCATAGCAAAGTAATTGCTAGCAGGCTTTTTGGTGAAGTATCATCCAGAAAAGGGTCTGTCCCAGGGCTTGTGTGTGTTCGATGGACAGGGGCTTTACAGCAGGCAGGCCTTGCTGGTGAACGTGTGGGTGCAGCAGACTGAATAACTGGCTTGTGCGCCCCGTGACCAGGTCAGCATCCTCCTCCTCTTTCCTCATGGGGAAATTCTTGTTCTGCCCTGTATGACAGGCCGCTTCTGGGAGCCAGGAGTGCAAGGGACCCTGGCATCCGTAGTTGGAAGCTCCAGGGTTTTCACCTGTGGTGAGCTATGTGCCTATACATTTAAGTCTGTACAGAAATCCACTGGTTTCTTTCCAGGTTTATAGCTTTTATAGGTGTGTGTGAGGCAGCAGGATGGAGCTGCCACCAGGACTGGTGATTCTAAAATCCCAGCAGCTCTCAGAGCTGGGGGCAGACATGTCCCCAGGACCCCTCACGTCCCCTGCACTAGTGTGGTGTCCATTCCCCCCTAAATAGTAACAAATGTTCCCCAAATAATGAATGTCACCCCACTGGGGATGGTCACCTTGCAGCTGTGCTTTGGAGCCCTTGTGTTTCCAGCAGGCCCATGTACTTCAGTGAGGTCCCTCATCTTGTCGCTTGGCACTTTAATACAATTCCTAGTGTATTTTTCTCATCCTCAAGGTGCTGGAGCCTCTTGCTTTGCTGCCTGCTCTGTCCCTGTGTCAAATGCTCTATCCCCCTTCAAGAGGGTCACTCAGAGCCAGGTCACTAACGCCGTGACCAGGGCCCCGAAGCCGCCTTGGCCCCAGGGCTCAGAAGTAGCTCTGAGCTTTCTGTTCTCTCTCCCTTTCTAGAAAAACTGCCAGGAAAAGGAGTTTTGCCCTGCCATTCATACACTGCGCTAGAGGAGAACCCGAAGATGTGCTTGTTTGTAGCCTGGTCTTCAATAAGTTTTGTGGATTTGATCCGTTTAGGATTTTGACTAGTTTGCCCAAAAGCTAAAGGGGTGTATTGAGCTCCTTTGTACACTTAGAACTTTATTTCCATGATTTTTTTTTACTGTACTTTCAGTTATGAGTTATATATATTAAAAAAATATATAAATGTGTGTGTGTATATATATATATTTCATTTTATGTTCACTTCCTTTTGCTGGCACTAAAGCATCATATGATTTAGGCCTTTGTTTTCAAGCTTGATATGAAGGCTAATTACTTCCTTGCATTCTCCATGTTTAAAAAAAAATTTAAAAAAAGAAAGAAAGCATGGAACTTATCTTTGACAGAAGAAAAAGCAAAGAAAGATGTTTTTAGTGCACAAAAGCTTTTGAGTACCTCGGTTTAAATTGAGACTTTTCCCAGAGCTCATGACAAGGAATGGTTAGGAGCTCAGCTCTTCTCTCTGTGCACACTCAGGTTTCTGTTGGTTGCTCGTCCTCACTGAATCTGGTTATGTATTCATAATTCATCCTGCAGCTGGGGGCTTCTAGTGATTAGGGATACGCTGGGTATTTACATGTTTGTTTTAAAACGCCAGGATGCATCTGTCCTGTTCTAGCGCTGTGACTTGCTCTGATTATTCATAGTGCTGTAGGTAGTTAAGCTCTGTGCTTTCTACCTGCTCTATTTCCTCATGTTCTTGCTTGTCTTAATTTGATAAGAGAGGGAGAAACTGCAGGAGGAAATTCAGAAGTGGCAGTGAGACATTTCAGTGAGGAAGCGTGTGAAGGTCTCGTACAGAGAGGCCATCGGAAGATCCTGCAATCTGAGCAGTTGGGCAAAAAAAAAAGGATTCTTGCTTTAATGGGCCTCACTGAGTGTTATTTTAATATAACCAAGAGAGCTTCAACTCTTGGGACAACAGATGCAATACAGAACTGACAAAAATCATCACATTTCTGATCTAAAATTTCTTGTAACCCTCCAGCCAGTTACCATCTCTATATGTAATGATGGAAAATGTGCATTAGAAAAGGCAGGATGGTCCCATAACATGATAAACGGGCAATGCAAGTTGTTGGTAGAGAGAAGGGAGCTGTTTCCCAGCCCTTCATGTGGCCCTCGTCCCTCCTGCGGGGGCACAAGCCGTGGCACTGGTTTGCGGCCAAGTTCCATTCCGGAGCTTTTCCAAAGCAAGGACTGGAGGAAAAGCCAGGGATTCCTTCAGAAATGGGCTTGGGAGATTAAAGGTGGTGAAACCTGTAGGCCTGTTCTAAAACCAACCAAGTTTCAAAAGCCAGCGATATTCTGCAGAATAAAATTTAGATGAACTCCTTGTGCATGGCCGTCTCAACCACCTGCAGCGTTTTATACTTATTCCTTAAATGTTCTACAGAAATAATAACTTTCTATAAGTGCTTAACTTTTTCAGCAAAGTATAGAAAGGTGTCATTAAAAATAATAGTAACTATTTGCGGCAGCGACTTGCAAGTTTTGTAAGCGGGGAGTTTATACAACCCCATCGTGCTTGTGACTTCTTCTCCTTGTAGGATCCTGAAGATTAAACATGCAAGATAGATGGCTTAAAACATTTTCACTTAGATCAGCTATACATAGGCAATTGGTCTTCCAAAAGCAGTGAGGTTGATTTGAAAATCTTAAGAATAATAATAAAAAAAAAAAAGTGCTGTTATTTTTATTTATGTTCCAGATTGAGCCTCTGTAGTTATACATGCATCACGTGTACTTTATCTCCCTCCTGTTCAGATGCCTAGGATGTATGTATCCTTGAGGTTCTTGTGATTTATTTTTACAGTGTGGAGTTTTAAGAAAAAAAGCATATCGCAAGATCAGAGAGAACAGAAGTGGCAACGCTGCATCGTATTCCAAGTGGAATCCCAAGTACAGTCGTCTGCCCTTGAAAAATGAAAACTGGAAAATGCAAGAGAAGAAAATTACTTTTTTTGAGCATGTTTTATGTCTTAACTGAATCTTTAGCTAAGGAACAGACTCAGATCCGACTCGGTGATTGAGGGCCTGCTTGGAGCCCGTGTAGGATTTCTGTGCCTCTTGGCCCAGGTTTGGAGAAGGGCAGGTCCATGTGGATGTTCAGATTTGACCCTGCGCCGTTCAGACAAGTAACCCCGACTTCCAAAATTTAGTGTCAATTGTGCAGGAGGCAACATTTAAACACAGGAGTGTGTGTAGGGACTTGGGTTGTGGCAGTTGCATCCTGATGGCTGCAAAAATGGGAGGCCAGGCCTCATGAAATGGGAAGGATGGTGTTAAAAGGTGAGTTCCGCTTCAAAAATACTGTGTTTCTGTCCCTGATTAGCTCCCAGACTTCGTGATTTGCCTGCAGACAAGCCTGGACCTGTTTGTTCCCCTGTGCTCAGTCTTGCATAACCACCTTCTAGGTAGAGATTTGGGGAAAAGGTAGCAGCTTTCTTAACCAGGCTGTGAGGAATGACGGGCCAGCATGGTGCAGGAGCCTGGGAGAGGCCAGCTCGTTCCTGAGCTTCAGTGCCCCATGATTCACATCCTCTCTAGACTTACGGAGATCACTCACGTGCAGATGATTCATTGGCTTTGGAGAGGAAAGTTCTCCCTTGCCTCCAGCTGCCCCCCGCACCGAAAAAGACCTTCACGTTCCTAAAGAAAACTGGTAGGGAGGCTGAAGAGGCCATGTTACCTCACGTAACGCTGGGGCAGGGCATGAACGTGGGCTGTCGGTAGAGCCTGAGCACTCGTGAGGCTCTGCCTTGTGGTCAAGGGTTGTTTAGCGGCCCCACCGTGGCCCAGGAAAGGGCAGAGCAGCTCGGGGCGGGAAGCTGCTGGCGGCGCCAGCAGGAGGGCTGCTTGAGGAGGCCATCTTGTTCTGCACTTGTTTTCCACAGGACCAGTGTTTATGTTAAAGTCAAGGTGAAGCCTTCTGGCAGCTTCTGCGTCATGTCCCATGACGGTAGCTGAAGGTGTGGTTGGAGCCCACCTTGAAGGTAGAGCAGCCAGCCCAGTCTTCCCTGGCCTGTGTGGTTCCTGGACCAGGCTGGAAGCTCCAGTCCCTGACCCCGTTCGAGTGTGGGTCCCACCTCTCCTTGTAAGGAAAAGAGGTCTAATTCTGGTGTCAGAGCAGTTCCCCGCACAAATCCACACCCTGTGGGCAAGATATAAATGTTTTTTTTCAGTCCCTGACCCCGTTCGAGTGTGGGTTCCACCTCTCCTTGTAAAGAAAAGAGGTCTAATTCTGGTGTCAGAACAGTTCCCTGCACAAATCCAGACCCTGTAGGCAAGATATATTTTTTGTGTGTTTTTAGTATGTTCTTTGAGAGTATATAACCCAAATCTCACTTCTCTAATATCATGTGCTGCACAAACTTGCTGTTGGCCCCTTTTGATGAGGTGGCTTTGGGGCAATGGCAGAGACCAAAGTCTCTTTTTATGTATATATTAAACCCTTAATAGCATTTTTAGTCAGAGTAATTTCCTTGTCTCAGAGATGGGCTGCCTGGTGCGTGTCCTGCTCGCAGTCAAAGCCCGCGCGGTGAAGGGCTGCCCTGCGACTCATGCAGCTCAGCTGTTTGCCAAATGCTTCCAGAGGGGAATCAGCCTTCTATTTTGGCGCGTGTCTCGCTGGCCTCCAAGGTATCTTCTTTCTGGACACTTGCACTTTTGCATTTTCTGGTGCACTGCCCTCAAGCGTGTGAAGGAGCTTCACTGACCCACAGCGGGAGAGAGATGGGCCCAGCCACGCGGAGCGCACGGATCACTGGGACCTGCCTTAGTATGTGGTTTTGGGGGAGGAGATGCTTGTGGTTTGGAAAGAGGGTTTCCCAGAAAGTCACATTGAATATGTTGGGAATATGTTTGGAATACTAGATGGTCCCTACAGGTGCCTTCCAGCCTCAACCACTCTGTGATTCTGTGAATATTTTTTTCTGAACCTGGTAGGGCTGTTGTGTCTCACCGCACGTGAAGGTTGTGTTTGGGGATGGGGCAGGTAAACTTGGCTACCTCTCCTCTCCAAAATGCTCCTTGTGAAGGATTTTCCTGTCTGGTCCCATTGGAAGGGCTTCTAAGGGCCTGGTGGGCTGATGTCAACCTGAGCCCTTCCTCAAGGGGACATCTTGCTGGGCAGGTGTGTGGTCCGTCAGCCCATCTGCCGAAACTGGAGAACCAGGGGAAAATCTCTCACTACTCAGTAGAGCTAATCAATTAATTAGCAAGGGATGAAGTGCACCAGCCAATCTGTTACACCAGATGGAGGCTTCAGTATTAATTCACATTCTCCAAATAACTGGACATAGATACACTCGGCACTGTGTCCCAATCCTGCTTTTGCTGCACTTGATGGTGGAAATTCTGTTGGCTTTAGTTAATCCAGTGCATAGTTCTTCAGGAAAAATGTGTTTTGGCATGCAACAGGGACATTAAAAATGAAATGACTAAAAGATGTCCGGAGCAGTGGACTCTAGCTTCCTAACAGGCGTAAGTTAGCACAGAACCTGAAGTTTTGCTGTTATCTCCCTAGAGTGTTCCTGCTACCGGAGTGCCAAGAAATGAGTAATATGTTTTTTACCTTTTTGGTTCTTACAACTAAGTTTTGAAGTATTTAAGTACACGCTAGTTCAGGCTTCCTTAGTGCTCAAAAAGTGAAGCTGAACATTGCTTTCTATTTGAAGGCACCAGGAAGGAGACTGCAAGACAAATATATATATATAGCAATCAAGTTGAAAAAATCTTGGTGGCAGCTTATTCTATCACTTTTGTTATTTATTTATTTTAACAAAGGGAACTAGCTGCAGACTTCCTCCCATATTTTTCTTCTATCCTCTCTTTATTTTTTCCCCTCTAGCTTTATATAGGCAGATTTGGTGCACCCAGCAGATTGATTTCTTCTGAACTGCCACTTGCCAAAGCAGAGAAATCGCTGGCGACCTGTAGTGAGATTTTGTTTGAAAGCTGCATCCCATTACTGCTTGTGGGAGGGAAAATGTGGTCCACCGAAATCGCAGGTTAGACTTGAGAGGAGCTCAGTGTCCCACCAAGAGCTGATTCCCACTTCGGGGTGCATTCCCAGGAATGGCAGTGGGTTTGCTCTGCCGTGTCCTTGCAGGTGACTGTTAAAGGTTTTATTGGTAGAGCTGGAGAAAATGCAGGCCTGCAAGGAGGGAAGAAACCTGAATTTTTCCAATTTTTCAGCAATTGAAAATGTTGATGATGCATCTTACAAGGATTGACCTCTAAAAATGCCCCTCTGCACACTCCGTGCTGACCTTTACCTGTGCCCAGATGCTTTGTGGTTATTTGCAAGATACACTGTGCAATTAAAAAGCTGATTCAGATCACTTTTCTTCTTGCTCCATTAGCATGCTTTAAAAATAAAGCACTGTTTAGTATGCACACCATGGTCCCACCGACTTCAGTTCTGCTCCCAGTGTTTAACTAAAACATTGAATTACTTTTACCTTTGTGATACTGTTAGGCTTATTTTTAATTAAGCGAAACGTTTTAACATGCTCTAATTTGTTTTTGAGCAAATGCAGCTACCGCTTGATAGAGAGGGGCCGGTTCTGGGAACACGACGTGCTTCGTCTTGCCTCGTAGCTCAGCCGGGTAAACGCTCCCGGAGGAGCTGGGAAGGAGATTGATGGATTAGCTCCTGCCTGGCCATGTGCAGCCCCCGTGTGCGATACAGGGAAGAGCCGTGCGCAGGTTAAATGCTCCGGTGTGGAGTCGTGTTGGAGGAGCAGCTTTTCCCCTCTGTGAGCAGCGCAGAACTGCTGGATTCGAGCAAGCCATTAGCTCATTCGTGTTCCCTTATGTCCTCGCAACCTACTTTTAAGGTTATATCTGAGCCTGAGTATATATTTCCCTGAGAAAAGCATGGCATAAATAATAAAGTATTTCTTCAGCAAGCAGTTCTGTGCTTTTTAAAACAAGGCCATCGAGACCCACTTGGGGTCGAGCTGCTGCTGAGGACTGGTGCCTGCTTCTTCCTGCCAACCAGGACCTGGGGACAGCCCTAAGGATCCCACGCAGGAATGTCACACTGGGAAATGAGGCTTGGCCCTTCCATCCCTGATCACTTTACGAAAAGGGCACATGACCTCATAGAGAAAATAGGTGAAATTGGGAGTTTTCTTAGCAAAAGCTGTTATTAGGGGGATTTAAGTGAATCTCTACAAATGCTCTTGGCCTGAGTGTGGAGTCATTTAATCCAGAGGAGGTTTGACAGCGCTGGAAAAAGAGGCTGCTGTCTGGTGGCAGTAAGAACAAGGCTGACGTGCATACCGTGGTGGGACCCTGTGCCTTTGCTGCAGCCCAAGTGAGGCTTGCAAATGCTAAACTTGTCTTC
Source organism: Tinamus guttatus (assembly GCF_000705375.1). The sequence continues at coordinate 16,371 of NW_010577085.1, read as the reverse complement.
ATTTCTGTTCTACAGTTGTCTAGAATTGTAGAATATCCTCGACTATTACCTAGTCTGCAAGTAACTTTTCAGTGCAGGAGGAAAGGGGATTTAGGATGTGTGTGATAATAAGAACTTGCCAAGTTGGTTTGTTCCCACTTTGGGTGCAAGTGAGCAGTTTACCCGTATTTCCTTATTCAGAAATTCACCTCTGAATAGGGCTTTTCTCCCTCTGTGCTGGCTGAAGACATTTGAGTTGAATATACAACCAGGTGGCATCTTAATCTTATGTTTGTAGCTTCCAAAAATTCTAAGGGGCTAAAGAATATTTGTGTTTGCTGGGGTTTCATGGAGTGGGGGCTGAAAGGTGGATGAGAAGCGTTGACCTTGGAGAATTCATGTTGATAGCTACCCCATGCCAGCTTGCTCAATAAAACCCCTGTTAGATTTCCAGGAGTACCAGGAAACCTCAGGCAGTGCTGGGAGAAGGAAGGACAGTCGGCTGCTTTTTATAGATCAGGTTGCAAGAAAACTTGAGTTACTCTGCAGTTGTATTTATTGCCATAGCGGAGAGGGTGTTAAGTACAAGCAGACAGATGCATCACAAGTGATATCTGGAGCTCGCTGCTGGCATGGGGCCTGAGTGAATGAGTGGCACCTGGGTCATTTTGAGAAATGATCACTTCCCTTTGCTATGGGGTTATGTTCTGTCTTCCTGCCTGAGCCATCTATGGCAGCAACCACTTGCTTGGTGCAGAAAACTGCTGCCTGGTCTTCTGTAATGCAAAACCCAGGGGCTCTTCAGAGGAACCAGCAGGCTGCCTCCCTAGGAGCTGGGGACACTTTATGGTGCCTGTGTCGAGATGTATTGGAGTACAACTCCTGGAGCCACACCAATAACTGCAAGTTGGGCCCTAGTCACCGTACTGTGGCAACACAGCTTAAATATATAACAACATGTCTATGGCAGGGAGCCTATAACTGCACAGGATATTCACTTAACAGGTGGGAAAAATTGCTCTTGTGCATCTCCTCGATGGCTCAGCTGGGGTTTATCGTCATAACTAAGTAATTTTGTAGTAGCAAGTAGCCATTTTCTCCTATTACAGCTTTTGGATACTTGTTTGGAGGTGGAAAGGCAGCCCTGGCATTGCTGTGGCTGTGTCTTTCCTGCCTTTTCTGCATGGTGGGGCCATGTCATGACCAGGAGCACCAATGTCCACACACTGTGGCCGTGGTGGCCGTGTCCACCAGCTGCTCTCCTTGATCTGACCTCCTGGCAGAAAGCAAAAAGCTTCTGGTTCCTCTGAGATGGGAACCTTGTGTCCTGCTACCCCCTCTGCTTTTTCCTTCACTTCCACTTCCAAAACAGCAGAATTAATGGCAATGGATGTGTGAATGTTTGGGCTTCATGCTGCTGTTGCCCTTCCCTGTCCGTGGAGCAGGATAGCTGTCCTTCCTTCCCCACGCCTCCCGTCTCGCCTGTCTATACGTACAGACTGCAGTCGTGTCTGTGTGTGGACCACGATAGACACCTCTCCCAACCTTCCGCATGTCCGTGCAGGATGCAGCCAGCAAGGCAGGAAGGACGTGTGTGGGTGCCGGCTCCGCGCGGTGCCGCCGCTGTCGCCTGCTCCCTCACGTTCGTTCGTGTGTTTCCCCCTTGCCGATTGTGCCGGGATTTCCTGCCTGGCAGCTGTAGCCCGGGAGCAGGGCCTGCTCCTGATGGGCATCCCGCAAAGACCATGGCCGATAAGCACCGATCCAGGGAGGACCCGCTGCCCCCTCTGCCACCAGCTGCGTGGCCCATCCCGAGGAGCGGGACCTGCTGCAGTGTAAAGCCCCCCCCAAAATGAACGTTTTGATAGTTTCTAGGTAGATGAACTTGGCCCTAGCCGTAGCCCAGTAGTACCTGCTGGGTATCAGGCTGAGGTTCACTGGTGTTTCTGAAGATTTCTGGACCTGCTGGTTCCACGGCAGCTTTTCTGTCACATTTTCAGTCCAAACCATCGGGCATCTGTCCTGGAAGTGCTGTTGTTTTGGAGTCCTGCATCCTCCAGCCCTTTGGGCCCAGCTCCCAGTGTGATTTAGGTACTAGAAGGACCCAGGGTTAAGTGACCAAATTTTTTTTTTTTGAGTTAAACAGTAAAATGCAGAGATTAATTATGATTTGCCACTTTTCTGATTCTGCAGTAAAGCCTGTTTTATCTTTTAAAACACATCCATGATCTCATGACTCTGTTTTCAGGCATCACTGTCTCAATTCAGGAGCTCCTAAGTTTGCTTCATGGCTGTGCCCATGTCCAATTCCCAATACTGGGACTGCAGAAGCCTAGCAAGAGAACTGCATTCCAAACAGGCAGCTATGGAAGAGCATGGGATGCCCAAGCCAAGCAAGGGAGCACTGGCAGGATGGACACTAAACTTGGTCTGATGGTTTCACCTATGCTTCCATGTGTGCCATGGAAGTGATGAAGTTAAGGACAACTTGCACCCGCTTGCTGCAGGGAGATGCAATGAGCTGTTTGTAAAGCACCTTTGCAGGTGATGCACGTCCTGAACTGGCAAGGACCAGGCAGTAACGGGACCTGGTCTGTCCAAAACTGGTGAGTGATGCTGGAAGCTGCGGGGGCTTGTGGTGTTGGCCTGACCCCCATGCTTCCCTGGCAGCACTGAGCAGGAGCTTGCCGCTTTTGGGGTGGCTTCAGAAGGTCTCCTGAAGGTCCTAATGACCTCAGGCCGCTCACCAGCACAGAGCCGTGTTCCAAGATCTCCAGGCTGGCTACAGTAATCAGTTATTTTTAAGTATCTTCTTGTTCTTTAAACCTGGCTTCAAATGCTGCGGTTCTGGCACAGGGGTGTAATTACATAAACCATAGAAACGTACTTCAGTGACCAGTCAAATGACTTGGTTTTTGCCAGGAGTTTAAGCTTGCTATTTGTTAAGCTATTGAAGGAATATAATTGAAATTCATTGGGAGTTTAGCCTGCTATAGCTGCGTGCTCTTGCCGTGTGTTTGGGTCACCTATAAATGACTTGTTTGATTTGTTTTCCTGAAGGGATTTGCACAGAGGGGCAGCTGTGTGAGGAGCAGCCTCTGATCCCAGCCACGCTCTGCAGAGGGCACAAGTGTTGGCGTAAACATGTGCAGTAGTCGCCTTCAAAAATAGGTGGTGGAAGTGCTTTCTGTTTATATTAATTTTGCTATAATCCTTTGCATTATTCTCTTTCTGGAGACAGGCTCTGGAGATCCAGTGTGATCAAGGGTTTCAAGGCAGTTCTAAGAATGTTACTGTAGTGCTGGCCAATGCTGGGATATGTTGTTGCCTTCGGGTGTTGCTTGGGCTGTTTTGCCCTTGTTTTGCATGTTGCCCAAACTTGGAGCTTGCCCATTGGCCACGTCAGTGGTCATCTTGATCCATGGTGTGGAGCATGGGGTTGTTGAGCAGAGAAACGGTGTGTGGGTGGTACAGGGAGCCCTCTGCTAACCTGTGGGTGCCCCATTGTAACCTCCTTTGTTCCTGTCTGCTTGTCCGGGGCTGCCATGCGACCCTACCTCCTGTGTCCCTGCACCATCATGTGGCCTCCTCATTTTGCCTCCTCTTCCCATGTGTAAGTTGTGAGCTCAACTTGTTTTCGGACGCTCTAGCATTGGAAGAGAACTTCAGGTGTAGAGGCTTCCTCCGCTGGGGATGAGTGTGGGCTAGGAGGGGGCTCTGCATTTTATGCTGTGTTTTTGTGTAGCTTGGATTTGGGGCAATGATAAAGTCTTTGCTTCGATGCGAGTGGATTGTTTCCTGCTCTTCTCCTGTTTTGCCTGGAACACTTGCAATTCCTAGAAGAAGCTGATAGGGGCTATTAAAATGCTGCAAGCCCAGTGGTATAGATGTGCCTGTCCAAAGTGCAGTCATCTTCCCCTCCTTGTCTTTTAATCAAACTTCGCAGCCTCCTAATTGTTTCCTAGGAATTGTGCTCCAGTCTGCTGCACCTATCCCTGGAAGGGTGCAGCCTGCTCCGTTTTCATGGAGCTGCTGGACCTTGGGGCGATGGGTTGTGATGCCAGCCTTTCCCAAATGCTCTTTCAGAGGCAGGTGTGAAAGCACAGCTCACAGAGCCAAGTGACTGTCCAAAGTCCCATGGCAGCATACACAGCTTCAGACTCTCCATCTTGACCTGCAAAAACGTGGAAAGTACCATTCCTACCCCTCTCTGTCCTTTAAGGGTGAGTATCTTAAAGACGGTTCAGAAAATGAGATCTTGCAGTACTGGTGACCACTTTGTGCTCCGGCCTTTTGTTGCTGCTGTATTTCAAATGGGCTACTAGATTTCTCTTGCATCAGGGATCCAAACGCCGTCCTGGAGCAGCTCAGTCTTGCCTGGGTTTTTCGGGGTGCTTTTTATTGGAGGAGACTTGTGTAAGTGCTCAGCAAAGCTGTCCTCTGTGTTGGTGCAGAGCAGAGAGGGGATGGGGAGGTGATGCTCAACCTAGACGTTTGCTGCCTGTTGGGGAGGTACGGCTTGATTTCCTCATGGGAGGTGTTAGAGGGCCTGACTGAAGCAGGCAGTGATGGAAAGGAGTAGATTTTAACAGAGAAGTGTTCAAATCGCAAGTTTCTGCCCCAGAACGCTGAGTGCACCCTTCTCCGTGGAGGTGTGGGGCAGTTGTGCTCCCGGTAGCCACGCTCGGAAGCGTCGGTAGCCCAAGCGCTCCGGGACGTAGGCGGCCGGATCAGGGTTGCGGTTTCTGGTCTGTATCTGCCCATTGGAGAAACACAAATAAACAACAAGAGATGAAGCAGAGCGGAGAGAGGGGAAAGATTCATGATAGCCTCTTGATCAGCAGGATTTTATGGGAGATGGACTCATCCCCAAATTGCTTTTAGGACAGCAGTGGTGGATGTGAACTCTGGTGGTGATAAACCAGCAACGCTGATTACTGCTGCCTCGGAGCCGAGCACCGCATCGATCTCCTTTGATCGGCTTGTTCCAGCCCGACAAATCTCTAGGTTTACTTCTGTTTTTCCCTGCTCCCTCCTCATGGCCTAATCCTCCTTCCCTCACTAAGTTGGTGGCAAAATCCTCATTCTCTGCATGCACAAAAAAGTTCCTGCAAACATCTCTCTCTCCTGAGGTCTGCTATCCTGCCAGGGCCCTCCAGGCTTGCAGAAGGAAACAGGGAGACCCCAACGTTTTTGTCTTCTGAAGGTGGGACTGTTTATTCCAATGTCATTATTGAATCCACTTGGAGAGGAAGCTGGAGGGAAAAACTCCTTATCTAACAGCAGGGGGGATCTCTGAGAGAGATAGCGAATAGGCGTGCATTATATAGACTATAATAAGCTTTGTGCTGCGGCAGCAGCATCCTCAGACATGCCCCAATACGTACCTTGCTCGTATTTCCTTTCCTCCTCCCCTGTAAGAGGTGGAACAGGAACAGTGCGAAGCGAAGGCATCGCAGCTTAGCGGGAGGCTGGGCCCAGCGCCACACTAAAGTGCAATTTCTACCCCAAAATATGAAGTAATTATATCCTAAAGCCCTAACTGAATGTACCTGGAAGTCCTTATTCCATCTATCCCCTCTCCACACACCTCGTGTTTGTTTGTCACCAGCTGCTCCTCTTTACGTGCACAACCAGTCAATTTTCTCCGCAGACTTTTCCCAACGCCCGCGTGCTGCTCTGGACGGTGCACATGGTGCCTGGGGAGGCGGTTTGGCTCGCGCAGACCTGTTGCTTCCATCGACACGTTCTCCCTCCTCAAACGATATCCAGATCATTTAAAGGGAAGAGACAACTTAAAGCAGTCTCCCAAATCTGCACTGCTCGATAAACATTTGCCCAAGGAATTATTTGCCGAAAGGAAGTGAGGGCTCGTTTGGTAGATGATGAGCACGGTGCTTGGCGGTGGTCGCAGGGAGGCTGCTGGTTTTCCCCTGGCTCCTTTTTAGGTGTGAGAAGAGAATTAGGGCCATTCAGTTGTGGACTTTACTGCTGTTGAATGCAAACGAAAAACAATTCCTGGTGGAAGGAAAGTGAGTGTTTCAGGGATGCTAATGATCTGCTGCTGCTGGAGTCAGTATCTGGCTCTGGTTTGTGGGCTTGGATGCTCCCTGGATCTTGGTCTAGTTGTGTGTATGTGTTTTGGAGGGCTGTTTTTTTAATTTCTTCCTGGGAATCTGGGGATGGAGGCAACCTGGAGCACTCGTGATGCATCAGATCTTCACTGAAGAACATAATTTAGCATCACGTCTGGAGCTGTGGATTGATGCTTTAAGATGCACCGTTGAGGGCTACATTAGCTGCTCTATTAAAAAGGGCCCTTTTTATTTTTTCTTTTTGGCATGCATGAAGACTTACGCAGTTTCAGCTTCCAGTTATGTGAGCAGCAAGGCAGTCATGAGATCATACATACAAATTGGGCAGCTCAGAGCAGCAATAAGGTACTGCAGTTTGGTGGAAAGGTTATGGAGGGGCTTGCTCTGTCTGGCAGATACTTTCCTCCCCTTTATACCAATGCATGACCAATTCCCAAGGGCTTTGCAAGAGGGATTCTGGGCTTGCCTAGACAGTAAGGTACCAGATTAACTGGGTTTCTTTGCATCTGCTTCTGGTTTAATAATACGCTAAAGCTTTGCTTCTTCCACCTACCCTGCCTCCATGAAAGCATCTGGTGCCTTAAAATAAAACAGAGTTTAACGTGGTGACACCAAGGGACGTTACTGCAGGCTTCTGATCCCTGTCCCTCCTCTTACTTCTCCTCCGAGCTGCACAGGCAGCTGCTGTTACTTGGGCAATGACCTTGGTGGTGTGCGGGAAGCATCTGATAAGTTGCTCCACTCTTGAGAAGAGGGCAAGGCAGAGAGAAACGGCTCTTGGTGGAAAGTTTATTGAATGGCAAAGCACGTTTAATCTTCCCACCCCACGCGCGCGAGCTAAAATGCACCATTTGTCATGGTCACATCCCCAGCAGCAGGGCGAAGGAGCGATTTGTCTCCGCGCCGCGGGCTGCGTTTCCCCCTTCCCTGCTGGCACAAGGGGCTGTTTGTCCCCTCTCTGCGGGCAGCTGAACGACGCGTGTGCGAGCCCCGCTGCCACCGGGCACGAGTCGCCAAGGGCCGCCCAGCTGCTCCGCTGGCCCTCGCCGTTGCCGTCCGTCCGTACGCGGCAGCAGCTGCTGGGATTCCCAAAGGAAGCATCCAGCGATTCCTCGGGATGAGCGGGAAGCAGCGGCACGTCGAGCGGCTGGGGAGCAGCGCGTGGAGGCTCTGTCCCTAGTTCGGCGCCCTCGGGTTTAGTGAGTTTTAAGGATTTCAGGAGTTTACTTCCCACTGTGTGGGCAGTGGGGTCAAGTCCCAAGTAGCTGGAGCGCCACCAACCCCTCCCCAAGCACTAGCAATAGCAGAAGGCAAAATACGTTACCCCGATCACATCTCTCTCCTGCTCTCTGGCTTTTCGCCCTGTTTTTAATGGTTTTTCCACATCTACTTGATTGTCATATGCAAAACAGAATAAATTGGCTCCCGGTGCTGCCCCTTCCTTCGCTTTGGTCCAGCTCTTGGCGGGTGCTCCTGGTGGCACAACCCGCCGCAGGCGTGCGGGGACGTCCTCGTGCAGCCGCTCCATCCCTCTCCTTGGACGTGCTCCCTCCATCCCTGCAGAAATGGCAGGCAGTTATTTGCCTGCTCCGGCGCTCAAGGGAAAAAGCTTTTGCAGTGCCCGGGCCGGGAGGGATGTGGCAGCGAGCATCGCAGGCGGATTTTGCAAGGCCCTTTTCCTAGCACAGAGGAGCTGGCCCTTTCCCAAGGGAACGGGCTGCCCTCAATCTCCTGCTCTTGAGAACAAGAGCCCTCACACACTAAATCATCTTAAAAAGAAACAGTATCTTTTAAGGGCTTTCTTTTCTTCCCTAAAGCCGCGGTCCTTGCGCCAGAGGACCTGGCACCTGCGTGTGCAGCTGCTTTCCCACACTCGGGCCGCTGTACTTCAGTCCGAGGTTTTGGATTTGGATCCCACTTTGTTGCTTTTGTTGCAGCGACAGTCTCTGCCTCTGGCCTCCAAGCACAGCGCCATGGGGAAGGCCTTTGCTTGCAGAACCATTTCGTGGTTTTGTTTCTGCACAGGTTGGAATGTAAAGTCTAAGCAAAACCCAAGGAAATCTGCTTGGTTGCATGAAGCATCAGCAGGAGATGCCGGCCTGTGTTGACACAGTGGATTAGTCCTGCAGCTCCTTGGTGAGGTACGGGGTGAAGCACAGCCTTGCTAAGTAAAAAATCTCCCCTCGGTCCTTGGAGCTTGCCCACCTCCATCTCTGCTCCTTTATCAGGCTGGTTTTCCATGCAAGCAGCTGCACCAGCACTAGCAAAGCATCCCTGCATGCAGTGCTCATGCTCCATCTGCCCCAAATCCAGTGGGATAACCCAGCGGGGTGGATCTGGCTCATCCCGCGATCAATCATGGAAGTAATTCCTGTTGCCTCGGGTTTGCAGTGCTGCCCAGGGGTGGTGCCAAGGACACAGCGATCTGGATTGTCTGGATTTTATTAAAAGTCCGATTTAGATATAAAGGAATTAAAGGGATTAGGAAAATCATTTCTGTACGTCATTTCTGTATGCATTAGTGTGACTGATGTGTTTAGGAGTAGGGATGTGGCTGTGAGTTTATATAGGAGGATTTGAAGGGTGTTTATCTAGGAGAAGCAATTTCTTTTTTGGGGAAAATGAGTGAAATTTCCGCTCCCTCTCTTAGCAGAAATAATTCACTGCTTCAGAGCAGAGCTTCGCGTGGCTAACATGGGTGCTGGGAGAAAACTAGCAACACCGGATTCGGACAAAAATAAAACTGTCACCTTCACCTAAAACTATCACCTTCACTGCTTATATTTAGCGTGTCCATTTAAAGACCTGCAGCTTGGGCATGTGGGAAAGGGAAGCAGAGCAGTGAATTAAGCGCCCGTTGCCCGGGCGGGCGCGGGATGACGCTGTTCCGTGCGAAACACGGATGCTTCGGCACTGCGCGCGCGGTGGGATCCTGCTTGTTGTGTCTTCTGCCTCCTAGCAGCTTGCGAGGGAGCTGGAGCTGGGCCGTGCACGTGAAGGATCTCTGATCAACCAAGGTGTTATCAGGTAGCCTTAACTCTCGTGACAGCCAGGGGTGCGCAGAGGGTGTTCCCACCAGTGTTCCGTGGTTTATCGTGCCCCGGTGTCCAACATGGACACGGAACTAGGTTGATTCTCCTCCTGACTCCATGGCTAAAACTCACCTTCCCCCAGCCTCCTTCCCGGGAGTTCTCATCACACTGCGTTTGCTCAACAGCTTATAACTAATACGCCGTGATGAAACCTGAAATCAAGTCAACCTTGTCCGAGTAAACAGATGGCCATTTGCAAGGAGAAGATACTAAGGCCTCTGTGCAGGTTTTGCAATGTGGTTAAAAATCCAGGTAGTGGAGCTGGCCGTAAGCGCCGGCTGCATCATCTTGGATTCCTGAGTCATCAGCTAGTGATGCAGAAGATGCAGACCTACGCGTTTGTGGTGCTGCTGCTAAGTAGCATTTCCAGCCTCTGGGCAATGACATCAAAGGATAGCGAAGATAAAAACAGAGCACTGTTGACTTTGAGAGAGCTGTTATATTTATACAGGCATATGGTGATGTAACTAAAAAAATTTTAGAGGGTTTTAATGAAAGTTTGCCAGTCCTCAACTTTCGAAAATTGGTCCTCAGGTGTTTCCTTTCTACCCCAAAATCACAGCGGTGATTCATTTGAATGACCCTCATATGAATCTAGATCCTTTGAAATCTCCAGCTCTGCCGCATTTAACTGAATAGTTCCAAAGCTTGCAGAGAAGAGACAGATGTAGTGATTGAATCAACCACCTTTCTCTTTAATCTCATCCCAAATCAATGGTCCTTTCCCAAATCTGTGCGGAAATGTGTGTGCCGCCTGTGCTGTCTTTGTGTTGTGCAAATTGGAGAGCGTGATAATGACGAGAGCTTCTCACCTTAGTAAGATTGTAGTTCATTGAGTCGCCACTTCTCTTCCACACCAGCTGCGTTGGTGATTCAGGACTTGGCCACCTCTGCGTGCACAGGAGCCCCCCGGCCTGTGTCCAGGCCTTGCTCTCCATGGTTGTCTTGCAGCTGGAGCACAGTCCATGTGGGTGACCTTGGCTTGCCCTTCACCTGCCAGCACAAGCAGAACTTCCCCAGATGCCTCCTGAGCATCTCAGCCCTGCACTGAGGTTAAGCAGTGTGAATGTGCTTATATGGAAGGCAGTGATTCCCAAAACATTGGCATTTCATCCAGACCTGCACATGACAGTTATGCATGCATATATGTATATATATATATGTACACGCACCTGCCAGCCTTCTTGCTGCTCCATCCATGGGTGCTGCTTCATCGTGGAGCAACTTCTTGATCCCTCACACTGAGTAGCACCTAAATCCATAGGTGAAGTTATTGCGTGGAGCAGCACGGACTTGTTGGTGTCACAGGAATTGGGGACTTTGAGTGCCAATAGTACCACATTGGGGTTCATGTCTTTAGCAAAGGAGCAAAAGACAAAATGGCAAAGAAGGGCACGTGGATGAATGGTAACTATCATCTGTTGGATTTATTCCGTTTCTTTGGTTTATAAATACATTTTTGATGGCCAGACAAATCAGTCATTCTAC
>NW_010577084.1:235598-248891 GCF_000705375.1 Tinamus guttatus | reverse complement strand
GCTGGGAGCCCCCTTGCCTGCGTGCACGATGCCTGCAGAGCCCAGGCGTGCGCAGTGCCCCCGTCGGCAGGAAAGGCGCTGGGAAGCCCTTGCCCCTCGCAGACTGCTTGCAGAGAAGCTGCGGCTCCTCTGCCTCGCCAGGTGGGCACAAGGGCCCTTGGGAGCAACGTCTTTATTCTCTATGCAGGTACTGCCCTTGCTCAGCACTTGTGTTGCTCTGGCTTGTCCATCAGCAGCTTTACACATGGGGATCTCTGCAGACCCTCACTCTGGGAAGAGGGCTTTGGAGGTGCAGGAGGCACGAGCTGCCTGGAATCCTGCTGATCTGTGGAGGGGAAGGGGTCTCGTCTGCTCCCTGTCCTCTCTATCATTTGGGGTTCCAGCACTGGAGAACAAGGTCTTGATGCGGGTGGTGAGGGACTCCTGCCCACCTTATCATGTGCTCTGTGCATCTTGCTCAGAGCTTGATGGGAAAGATGGGAGCAGATGAGCCAAATGTTCCTCTGCAGCTTCTGCAGCCCCTACTTCGTCCTCTGAAGGCCTGGCGATTCCCGGTGCCATGATAGATGAGAATTTTTTTTCCTGATTGGTTGCCCTCTGATTCTCCAGGAGGAATTGCCATGCGTCTGGCCTTCCATCATTTTGCCTCGCATTGCTCCCTTCCCTCATGCTGGGCTATTTTGCCACCTGGCTTGTATTCCTGAAGATCCTGCACTCAGAGGCCAAGCAGGCTGCTCTCCTAGCTGCTACAGTAGCCTCCTCTCCACAGTGCGTTCTTCTGACTTGTTTTGTAATGCTGTTGCTTTTGCATGACGTTGTTGTTCAAAGTCCTTCTTCAGGGTCTCCCAGACATCACTGACAAAGGTCTCAGCACACACTTTGAACTCTGAATAAATCTGCTGAACTTTTGCTTTTGCATTTGCAATGCCCTCCCCTGCAACATGCTGCCGTCCTGGGATTCATCAGCAGCATTTTGGGATGGTTTGAAAAACAAGTAGGTCTGTGGCTTCTGGAGTCTGATGTTCAGAGGCTCCAGATGATCCTCCTTCTTCTGTGATGTGGCTTGAGGAACGTGCCTGGAGTGGCTGCAGTTGAACCTTACAAACAGTCTCCACTGGCAGCTTCAGGATTTCAGAAATCGTGCAGTGGAAGCGATACTCAATTTCAAACTCTTTGAACCATTACATTGGCTGAAACACTCTCAGCAGCATCTTTGGTGGTTTTCTCCATAAAAGGCAGAGAAGTTGCTCCGTCAAACTGAGGCAGTTCCACTTGTCTCCCTCCCAGTGTTCCGGCTTGTGGGGCTCCTGTGGCAACGCACTGCTGCCTTTCCCACCTGGCCAAGAGCCTGGGCTGGGAGGCGTCTCACGTACTGCATGCCCCTCACTTCAACACATCACCCAAAAGGGTTGCTGCAATCTCCTTGGGCACTCACCAGCAAAATTTCGTCTTGCACATGTGGAGGAGGAATCTCCCAAGGGTCTGCCCTTTCTCCACTACCAAACAACCCTCTGCGCATCGCCAGGGGAGCGCTCCTAAAACATGGAGCGACGGCTCCAGCTCTTTCACCCCCACCAGCACTTGCTTAAGCTGCTCTCTGCCAGCTCCTGCACTTCTCTCAGGCTACTCCAGCTCCAAGGGGTGCGGGTTTTAGCATGCCATTCCTCCTTGGAGTACTTCTGCAACAGAAACCAGTAGGACGTGAGGAATGAATGGTGAACAAAGTGGAGAGAGGAGATGGAGGAGGTGAAGTGATTGGAGTGACCCCGTTGCCCTGGTCTTGATTGCCTCACGTGTTGCCTGCTCTGCTCCTGGGACACCTCTGCCTGTTCTTGGGGGCTTGTTGGCCCCTTCTGCAGGCCTGAATGTGCAAAATGCTCATTTTGAGAGGAGGAACAGAAAGTCCCTGTTCCTGGATCTCTCTTCCTTGTCATGCTTTCCGAGAGGCCTTTGACTAGGATGGGGAAGGAGGGAGATACCAGGAGAGAAGGGCTTCCCTCAGCACTTCCAGAGGGCTCTTGGGGATGACTTTCTCACCCTTACCTTAGTCCCACATTCTGCATCAGCTCAGCATGGACCCACACACTTGTTTCCAGGCCACAGTAGCTGTCCCACCAGCTCAGCCTTCCCCACTTCTCTGGGTGTGCCTTGCTGGAAGAAAATAAGGGAATTGCCAGCCCTCTGCACTGCCAAGTGTCTCTGTGAACCCTGATTTTAGCCCCTTCTTCTCACCCAACTGTCTTCTCGAGCTCTCTCCTGAGCTTGGTCAGGTGCTGCCTGTGCTGGCTGCAGTCCCGCAGGTTGCAAACGCCCTATGGCGAGATGAGGGCAGGAATGAGGTGGCGCTTGTGATGCTCCCATGCAAGCTGCAGCCACCAGGGCCAGGCCAAGCCTGGGATACAGATGCCACTTGTTCCTCCCCATCCATTTCATTTGGGGGTTTTGGTGATGACCTGTCAGTCCAAAGCAAACCATGTGTAAATGCTTTTTGTGGCGCTTAATGATCTCTCCGCAAAGTTCCTGATTCCTTGGGCTTAAAAGAGCCAGGTTATTAACCACAAAAGCAGCATTTCTAAGCAAAACACTACCAGGGTCTGAAGCAGGCCAGGATTGCCAGGATCTGCTGTAAGACTACCCCACTCCCAGCACCCAAGGCAGGGATGGGATCAGATGGGCCAGGTGTTGCCTTTAACTGCAGCTGCCCAATCTGGAGAAGGAGGTGGAGACATCTAGGGTATTCACCACAACACAGCTGCTGAAAGTTTAGAAATGATCTATAATGTGCTGTTTTGGTTTGGGAAAAAAAGTCTTGCAGCAGATTGAAGGTGGGTGATGGAGTGCAGAAGAGATATGGTGTTACTGGAGTGAGCACAGTTAAGGCCCCCTGCGATGATTAGGGGACTAGAGCCTCTCTCATATGAGGAGTAGCTGAATGAGCTAGGGCTGCATAGCTTGGAGAAGAGCGGATGGAGGAGAGTCTTATCATTGTGTTCAAGCATCCAAAGGGAGTCTGTGATAAGGATGGGTCTGGATTGTTTTCAGTGATGCCCAGTGACAAGGGTGAGAGGAAATGGACACAAATTAAAAGGCAGGAAACTTTGTCTCAAAGTAAGGAAAAGCATTTCACTGGGAAGGTGTCTGAGCATGGGAGCAGGCTGCACAAGAAAGTGGTGGAATTTCCACCCTTGGAAATATTGAAGAGATGCCTGGGCTGGGTCCAACAATAACAACAAAAAGAGGAACAACAACAATACTAATAACCATTAGAATAACATCCAGTAACTACAACAGTGTGGAAACTCTTCTTCTAACCATTTTCAGCACCACATTCAGAATTATAAGTGCATGCTAAAACTGTTGTCCATAATGCTCTTGAAAACCTGAAGAAGCAGCAGCACAAATTGGAACAAGAAATACCTCTCAAGGACTGTTCAGGAGAAAGCACAGTGGAGAGTGAGCTAGTGAAGTCAGCAGTAGATCAGTGCAGTCCATTTCTGCGTGCTCCTGCTTTGGGATTGAATTGTGGGAAGCAGGTTGCAAAAGAGCGCAGCCCAAGAGATGGGAATGAGAGCTATCTGGGACACAACTTCCAAAGGTGAGGTGTGTAAGAGGTTGTTTTGGATTGTGTTTGTCTCGACATTGTTGCCACACCATTTACCTCAGCATCCTGTCCCTGGGAAGACCGTGATTATCAGCTCGGGACCTGAACAATGACATTCTCGGCAGTGCCCACTAAGCTGTACTTGCACTCGAGTTGCATGAAGAGAAGCGCCAGAGCACACAGCACATACGACACAAACAGCACAGACCAGAAAACTTCAAGAAAGTGGGCGGACTCTTCAAGAACTGGGACAATAAAAGGACTGCGTATTCCTCCCTTGTGGCAGGTCCTTTTTCTGAACTCTCCTTCAAGAGATCATCACCTGCACCGAGGCAGAGCCAACAAATTGTAGCTGGACTGCTGGTGGTGGTAACTAATCTTGCTGCATCTCTCCCACTTGCTTCCTTATCTTTCTTTTTCCCTTCTTCTTCTCTCTATCCGATCACGATTATGAGAATAGAGCTTACAAGGTTGTATGGCATTTGACCCTGTTTGGGTCTTTATCTCTCTCTTGGGATCATATTGAAACCTCCCCTGACAGTGGATCGGGACATTTTATTGGTGTCATGGACAGGATCCTTGGAGACGAGAGTGCCATCCCACCTTGTTGTGAAACTTTTATGTTAGTGTAAGGTGTGACCTCCTGGGAATGTGTAAGGGAAACTTGGATTTTAAGGTGTGACCTTCTAAGGATGATAACCCCTTTGTAGGAAAATGGCCACCCAGAAGGCCGATGCTTGTGATTATATGCCCTCACAGTTTGAAGGAAGAGATAAATTAACCTGATCTTTTAGAGGCTCACCAATCTTGCCCCTCACTCCAGGGGCAAGATTGGGCAAAAAAACATTGATTTCAACTGCAGAGTGTGGTAGATCAGATGAGAGTATTGCAGAAGGAAACTAAGTTTAAGAGAGGGAAGGGAAAAGCTATAATTTGTGCAGTGCTGGAAGCAAGTCTGGCAGCTGTGGTGGGAGAGAAAGCAGTCTTGTCAAGCTGATACTGTAGTAGATTCCCTGCAGGTGGCGGTAAACACGCTGCAGGAACAGTTAAAGGAGAAAAAGCAATTGTTGGAGGAGGAAAGGAACCAAAACATGATATTAAAGAATGAGTTGAGAAATCAACATTTAAGGGAAATAGATAGACCGTCACAAGTAGGAATGACATGTGCAGGGAAAGGGATATGGCAAATTTATCCTCAGGGAGATTTGCAGAAGGCCAAAGAAGCTGTAGAAAGCTCCCCTATATGTGTCCGCTGATTAAAACAGAGTGTGTGTACAAGGGCAATAGCGATGACCATCCTCAGGTTATCACCAAAGAAGTCCCATTCATCACAACTGAATTAGCAAAGTTGAGAAAAGATTTCACAAGAACTGCAATGGAATCAGAGACAGAGTATGTGTGGAGAGTGTCTTTGTCGGGGGGGTGGAATCTTGTTGTCTTCCCACCAGCGATCATTGAGCCCCATGGTCATTGACCCAGAGAGCTGCGTTTTGGGCCAGAGGGCTGAAGCCCCTTGGAGAGGGGACCCTTGCCATAACAGGGACAGTGGATCAGTTAGTGTAAAGTGTGCAAAAGGTGACCTGCCTCCAGATGATGTATGATGGGAAGCGCAAGCCCAGCCAGGGTTCCCCAATGATGCTGCCTGTGGACCCAGAGAGGATGACTCCCCTAATACAAGGAAACCCACTGGGATTCCCCCCTGAAACCCACTGGGATTCCATTATAAGGGAGGATTCAAAACACCCTCAATGGAGAAAGAATTACTTTGGAGGGCCACTTTGGAGGGGACAGTGACCCCTGACTATACGCAACCAGGGAGGAAAGTATGGACATGGGGAGAGATAGCCCAGGAGTTGATTAATTTGGGGAGAAAATACAGCCCCATTGGCAGATTGTCCCAAAGAATTGAAACCAGCGTCATACAGGCTGCAGAATGGTTTAGTGGGCAACAATCACCCCTCGGGAAGGGCCAAGACTTGGGGTCGCTCTGAGGTCATAATTCCAGGAGAGAGAGAACCCTAACTCGACAGGAGCTGTGGCAGCTAGGGCTTCAGACAAGTGTTGCCCGGGATTTGATGGACGGACGCCCGACCGAAAAATTAGAACAACTAGTGTGGGAATGGTCAAGGCAAAGGGCCACTTTCAGACCAACACCCAATGTCCCCCCCTTAATAGACCTTGGGGGGAGGAGTCAACTGAAAAGAAGATAACCTCAGGAAACTAATCCCTCTGCCTGCCGAGGGTGAGAGAGGAGAGTGAGAGAATGGATGTTTGTAAGACAACTCACCTGCAATATCAAAGGGAAATTATTGATTACTGTTGCTGTGGGATCAAGGGAAAGAACAGTAACCTTTTTAATTGATATTGGGGCACAAATTACAGAGCTAATGCAGACCAAAGCAGAACAGTGTGGAATCTCGATTCCATCTAGAAATCTAATTGCTTTAAATGCCCTGGGAAAAATGCAGTCAGTGCCTATGACTCCAGTGACACTATGGTTACCAGGAGAGGAAGACCCCGTTAACACCATGGTGGCTGTAGGATCTTTTCAGATGAATCTTCTAAGCATAGATGTTTTGAAGGGTAGGCAGTGGCGTGATACCTAGGGAAACTCATGGTCTTTTGGTATTCCCCAGATCAGGCAATTGGCCAAAATATCCGAGATGAAGGTGCGTTTGTTGCAAGCGGCACCTACCCTCCCCACTTCCAAACTGACAAATATGAAACCTTATCTGTTGCCACTAGGAGCCAGAGAGGGAATTACGCCAGTTCTGGAGGATATTAAAAAACAAGGGGTTGTAGTTTCCACTCACTCCCCTTTTAACTCTCCAGCATGGCCAATCAGAAAACCAAACGGCAAATGGAGGTTGACAATAGATTATCGGAGACTGAATGCCAACACAGGTACACTAACAGCTGCTGTACCAAACATTGCGTTGCTGAATTAATAGCCACCATTCAGGAACAATCTCACCCTATTATGGCAATGATGGATGTCAAGGATATGTTTTTCATGGTCCCTTTACAGCCTGAGGACCAGGATCATTTTGCTTTCACCTGGGGAGGACAACAGTACACTTCTACACGACTCCCACAAGGACACAAACACTCCCCCATGCTGGCCTACCATGCTCTAGCGCAAGAGTTGGAAACAAACCCCATAAGGGCGGAGGTGCAGGTCTATCAATACACAGATGATGTGTTCACAGGAGGGAGTCAGGCACAAGTTAAAGGCAGAAATTAGAGAAACCCAGAAAGACATCATCAACCACTTAGAAAGTATAAGGTTGACAATTCCAACTGAGAAAATACAAATCCCTTCAAGTGAGGTAAAATTTTTAGGGATCTGGTGGAAGAGAGGAATGACCTGTATCCCACCTGATACTCTTTCCTCTCTCGACCAGATCAAGATGCCAGAATCAAAGAGAGACTTACAGCATGCACTATGGTTGCTTGTGTTCTGAAGGAAGCGTATTCCTGACTTTTCAATTATTGCTATTGTATGACTTACTGCGAAAAAGAGCTCAGCAGGATTGGACTCAGGTGCATGACGAGGCTGTACGGCTGTTGGTATTTGAAGCAACTGCCTCTCAGGCCCTCAGTCCCATTCGCCCAACCGATCTGGTTCAAACTGAATGGGGATTTGCCAAGACTGGACTGTCAATCTATTTGTGGCAAAATGGCCCAGAGAGGCCTGTTTGGCTCATTGGTTTTTATTCTTGCAGCTTTAAAGACGCTGAAAAAAGATACACAACTTCGGAGAAAGGTCTATTCGTAGTTAGTCTATCTCTGAAAGAAGCCGAATGGACTATCCAGCAACAACCTATAGGGCTCAGAGGCCCATTTAAAGTGTTTAAAGCAGTTTTGGCAGGAACACCACCCCCTGATGTGGTGGCTCAGATAGCCTCCATGCAGAAATGGTACGCACAAATAGAACACTATTGTGAACTTTTTCCTGTATCTGAAGGAACCACAAAAGTGTTAAATATACAAGATGAAGTAGACCTGGATAGAGAAACACCCAGGTTATTATCCGTAATACAAGTAGCTCTTCTGTTTTCTGGACAACTGCAGAATGTCTAGTTTACAGATGCCTTGTCAAAGCGAGAGGGAAAAATTTGGCAATACCAAGCTGGATAAGTCACTTTGGATAGATACCAAGGAACAGATCATTACTGAAGGGGAAGTGCATGCACAAGTAGGAGAACTAATCACTGTGTGGAGGATTTCCCAACATGAGGCTCAGTCTGCTTCTTCTGCCTGTATCTATTCTGACTCTTATGCTGTGTTCAAAGGCTGCACTGAGTGGCTTTCATTTTGGGAAAAAAATGGATAGGAGGTCAGTAGAATATCTGTATGGCAAAAGGAAAAATGGCAGGATATTCTTACGATTGTCAGACAAGGGAAATCTGCAGTAGCCTGGGTAGCATCTCATCAATGAGATGACACTTCACTGAGCCAATGGAATGCCAAGGTGAATGAACTAGCACGATTGGCTCCCCTACAAATCACTCAGATAGCAGAAAATTGGCAACGTCTGTTGGAATGGCTACATGTAAAATGGAAACATTCAGGAGTTAAGGACCTATTTTGTGAGACACAACCCAAGGGTGGCCGGTTACTAGGGAGGAATGTAAAACTTGTGTATTGTCTGGCGAACAATGCCATGTCCGTTGGGACAGACACCCTCTGGGAGGTGCCCCCCTGCATTAAAGAGAGGGAAAAGGCCTCTGAGAGGCCTGGCAGGTTGATTACATCAGCCCCTTTCAAAGGTCAGAGGGAAAGCACTATATACTGGTGGGTGTAGAGATAGTATACGGACTAGGACAAGCGAGAGGATGTGCTAAGGCAACAGGAGAAAATACGACAAAGGCTCTGAAAGAATGGTTTGGAATCTTCCCCAAACCTCAGTCAATTCAATCAGATAATATCTCACATATTACAGCCAAAGTGGGCAGCCCAGGAGGAAATTTTGTGGGTGTTTCATACTCTGTATTACCCACAAGCGAATGGAATCATGGAGAGAACAAATGGTCTATTAAAATGATTCCTCAAATCACATGAGCCAGGATGGGCTGAGCAGGTGTGGGATGCGGTGACCAGCATTAACAGCCGCTGGGGAATAAATAGATGCCCAAACATCATAGCACTTTGTCCAAAAGCTCCAACAATCATGCCAGCTCCACATGACCCTGATCACCCTAGAAATCCATCTTATTCCTCAGGACAATCTATCTTGGTCAAACTCCACACAATGGGGGTGGTACTACTTGTGTTGGACACTCTATGAAACAAATACATCCGGAAGGAAAAAACACCTGTGGGAAAGTTCATAAGATTCACACTAAATGGATTGTTCCCTCTTTTAACCCAAGAAGTGAATTTGTCTTTTGTTTTGTTTTCAGGAGGAAGTAAGCGACCCAGGCGCGCCCATGGAAGACGTGAAGCAGATGCCAATTCTAACATAATTTGGTTAAAATACTTATGTTATTTTTAATTATACTATTTTGGGGATTTATCTATAAAAGTGGAGAGAAGCTGACCCTCCCAAGTTCCGCCAATCTATGTGATTCATTTAAGGATAATGAATTTGTTTTGTTAGCAAGAGCTATAAGCCAAACTTTTAATCTGAGTCACTTGGGTTTGTGGAGGCCCTCTAGGGTTGTCAAGCTGGCCATGGACCTCTGCATCCCTCCCTCTAGCACAAATCATAAGCAATTATAACGAAACTGATAACACCACCTAGGGTGATAGTGAAATATGGCCATTTCAGTTTCCACTGTGAGAAAATATTGCTTGAATTGCACCCAGAAGGGAGGGGTTGATGTGGGGGAAAGCAGATGTCAAGGGACACTCACATATAAGTTGGTCAATGAAAATAAAGGTGTTTATATATGGATGTGGCTTAATGAAAACAGGCACAACAAAGGGTTTAAGGGATTTCGGTTGAACAAAAATGAAACCTTAGTCCTTCAGTGGCCTGGAAACCAAATTTACAGCCAAATCTGTGCCTGGTATTGCACTGGCCAGATAAACAACCACTTGAGCACCTTTTTTAGCCCTTTGGGAAATGATAACACGACTTATTTCCAATTGCCAAAGGTTGCAGCAGGACCATTTGCGGATGGTGCCAAGGCCAAAAAGGATTATTGTTGGATTTACAGACATACTGCCTACAAACGACTACCAGCAAATTGGTCAGGGGTTTGCTGTGTAGGAATTACCCGTCCTCTGTTTTTCCTTCTTCCAGAGACAGGTGGTCCTTGATTGGGAATAAGACTATATGATAATTTGGGGGACAGAAGGGTTGCCCATGACAAGTGATCTGTTGAGGTTAATATAGGGGGAACACAAAAGTGGGGAGGGGAAATGAGTGGCCTCCTGAAAGAGCAATTAAGCATTACAAGCCTACTACTTGGAATCCCAGTGAACCAATATCAGGGGCAAGAGAACCAATTTACAATCTGAACCGCATAATCCAATTGCAATTTTGGAAATTATTACCAATAAAACTGCCCTCGCTATAGACCTTCTAACTCAACAATCTCAACAGATGCGCACTGCAATCATTTAACACCGCACGGTTTTGGATTATTTACTAGCTGAAGAGGGAGGAGTATGTGAGAAAATAAATGTTTCCAATTGTTGCTTGGAAATAGACGATGTAGGTGAAGTAGTTCTTCAACGGACCATAGATATTAAGAAACCAGCCCATGTCCCCTTTCAATCATGGAATGGTGATTTATGATCTTGATTACTGGGAGCACCATGGGTAAAGCAGCTTTATTTTGTCTGTTACGCACATTCACCACTTTGATGCTTTTGCCATGTGCTTTTGCATGATGCTTTTGCCATCCCTTGTTTGATTCAGTTAATCCAATATGTTGTATCTAATATGCAGTTTGTATCTACTGCCTCATCTGATGGTGTGAAGCAGATTCATGTTGTTCGCCAATCAAAGCTGGCAGCTGTATCAGTTACTTAGGTGTTATTGAGGTAGAAGCTTCCAGGCCTAAACTATACAGGCTCTCTGGACTGGGGGCGTCGAAACTCCTTTTCTTGCTGTGTATCCAGATCCTGATCCCAGCAGACCAGGCACAGCCACCTGCTCCACAACAAGTCTGGCTATTCAGCATCGCTGAAGGGAAAAATTGTAAAAGCAAAGGCAAAATGCTTATAACTTTGTTAACATTTTTATTCTGGGGCATTTGTTTTGATAACTGTTGTTGTGAGTGATCACCTTCTTCATGTAACTCTCCGGAGCCATAAACAGGTAATGTAACTTGGGACATCTGCTCTAACATTTTATCTCACCCTTTGCCTTTCTTATTGCAGTAACCTCGTTTTACGTATATAATTTAACATAGTAGTTATTTGATTGATCTTTCTAGAGAGTTAAGGTTTCATATTGAGTCGTTTTTTGTAAAAAAGTCATTGACTCACCTAGCAGGCAATAATGTCCAGCGTTTTATATGATGATATATCCTTTGAGCATTTGAAAAGAAAAAAGCTGTTACTGTTGTATGCGCTTCTTCCTTCTCTCTCTCTCTTACTTTTATGTCTCACATCACCACAAAACAGTAATGTCGAGCCAGGGGGTGGTGCAAGAGACTGTTTTGGATTGTGTTTGTCTCGACATTGTTGCCGCACCATTTACCTCAGCATCCTGTCCCTGGGGAGACCGTGATTATCAGCTCGGGACCTGAACAATGACATTCTCGGCAGTGCCCACTAAGCCGCGCTTGCACTCGAGTTGGGTGAAAAGAAGCACCAGAGCACACGGCACATACGACACAAACAGCACGGACCAGAAAATTTTAAGAAACTGGGCAGACTCTTCAGGAACTGGGACAATAAAAGGACTGCGTATTCCTCCCTTGTGGCAGGTCCTTTTTCTGAACTCTCCTTCAAGAGATCATCACCTGCACCGAGGCAGAGCCAATAAATTGTAGCTGGACTGCTATTGGTGGTAACTAATATTGCTGCATCTCTCCCACTTGCTTCCTTATCTTTCTTTTTCCCTTCTTCTCTCTATCCTATCGCGATTATGAGAATAAAGCTTACAAGGCTGTATGGCATTTGACCCTGTTTGTGTTAATCTCGCTTTTGGGATCGTATCAAAACCTCCCCTCACAGTGGTTCTGGACAGCCTACTTTTCTGCCCAAAACAGAAAGGGACAGTATCTGTGGTGAAAAGGGGTCCTCAGCTTCTCCATCCATTGATTGCCTTTCAACCTCCAGGGCCTCATACTTGTTACACAGGGGTACCTGATAGAGTGAGATGGATGAAGACACATCCCTGTGCGCCCCCTCGAGCCTGGAGTTGTTTCCATTCATTCTCATCTTCGCAGCTTCCCCCTTGTGTCAGCATTCCCTTGTTGTTAGGGAATTCCTGGTGCCTGTTTGTGTTTCGCAGAGGCCATAGCCTAGCACCACCAGTCTACCTCCCTCTCAGAATCCCAAGAGACCTTAGTAAGACCTTATGACTAATCATCAAGGCCAAGGAGCAGGAGTTTCTTTTAACAGCCTACCAGAGGAGAGTCTTCTACAGTGTGTTTCCTCACATGGCCTGGGAAGTCCTGTGTATTTGAAAAGCAATTCACTGAATGTAGAAGGGCTGTGTTTCCTGCCATCTCTGTCTGCACTTAGGTGAAATCCTGGCTCCAGAAATTACTTCTCTAGAAGTCTCTCTTAAGGAATTTGGACTGCAGCCTGCACAGATGCTGTGAGAGTAGTAACTGACTATCTAGAGTAGTACTAGAGTACTACTATCTAGAGTAGTACTGACTACTAGAGTAGTAACTGACTATCCTTCCTCCCTGTGAGCTATAGAGGTACCCGATGAGGATAGCCAAGGCTACTGTACGTGTCAAAATGTTGCTGGACATTAGAAGCCTTGTGTTGCATGCTGACTGCATGTTATTTGTTCCTTGTGATATGAGCAGCCCCTCCATAGCACTGAAGCACAGGCATGGAGCAGCCCGGCTGGGGGCCCTTGGTTCCTGGGAGGCTGTTGCCTTTTGTCTGCTTGCTCAGAATGTACTGGACAGTGCAGTGTCGATGTGGTGTTTGTAGTTGCTACCTGACTAGCATCTTGTTTGATTACTGGACATATTGTATCAGCTGAAGCTGTCTCATGATGTTCTGCAATACAAAGCTCCACACATAATACAATCCATTGATGCAGAACACTGAAGCTTGTGTCTGTTACACAAGCAGCATTTTTGTAGATTTACAGAATGGTGGACGTGTGCAGGGACCCTGGCGATCATCAGGTGCACTCTGCTACTCCACCAGGGTCACCAACAACAGGTTGCCTGGGACGCACATGGAAAAACAGTTGAAAGTCTCAAAGGAGTCGCCTTTGCCTGTGGCATGGGCTCTGTAGGGATATCTTGTTTCAGCCATCAGCTGAGAAAGTTTCAGGGCTGCCCTGGTGTAGGGCTAGGGCTTCCCCTCTCCAGCATCTTCAGAGGAATGTTCAAAGGGAAGTCCTACAGGAACCTTTTTGCTGGCCCTCACCTGCACCTGGTATGTGAAATCATGGGACTTTATGAACAAGGGGGAGGCTTATTGTCCTACAGTGGACTTGGAAATAACCCAGAACACTTAAATAACATAATATAATATATATTTATATATATATTTATATAATATAATTATATTTATATTTATATAATATATTTATATAA
>NW_010577084.1:215181-235582 GCF_000705375.1 Tinamus guttatus | reverse complement strand
AATAAATAGTTATTAAAAGAATATATATTAAAATATGTACATACAACATTAATGACTAAAGAATTCCTTAAAATATATTTCACATATCTAAGATGTATTTTTAAAAAACAGCAAAACCAATATGAACAATAAAAATATCAATTACTACATGAACAATTACAACATGAACAATAACAAATACAATAAAAACATCAACAACATACTCAAGGCAAAACAGGGGCAGAGGCCTCAAAGATCAGCTGTCCTTGCAGCAGCCAATGTGAAGAGTACATTCACATTTCCTTCCTGCAAGGGAAAAGGAGGCGTGAGCAGGGCCGAGAAGCGGCTCGGGGGCTCCCGTGGAGCAGAGGCTCCTTGGTGGCTGCGCGGGCTCTTTGGCAGCAGCGCTGCCGTCATTGGTGCCCTGGCAGAGGCTTGGCGTGGCCAGCGCAGCCCAGAGGCCGGCAGAGGGGCTGAGGCAGCAGGTGCCCAGGCCTTGGGCGCTCCTGCGCCCTGTGCAGCTCTGCCCCGGCGCCGCGGCCCGCCAGAGCGCCCGCACTCCTGGGCCAGGCTCCCGCGCGGCTGCTCCCCAAAGGCAGCGCGGAGCAGCGCCAAGGGGCCGGGCACAGCCCCAGCTCTGCCCGTGCAGCTGCCATCAGGGGCCATACCTGGGCGCTGCAGCCGGAGCTCTCCCACTCCATGGGCTCTTCCTGACTGCAATCCACCAGGCTGTTGTTACCCACCATGTGGAAGACAGCAGGAGACTTTAGTTTGGACGGTGCATGGGGAAGAGGAAGGATAAGCGTATCCAGCATCTGGGGGGGGTTGCACCTCACTGCTGCTGTAGCTTTGCCACTCCATTGGCTCTGGCTCATTCAGTGCAGGCCCTCCATTCATGCAAGGAGCCTGCAAGAGAGAAGGAGGCATTTGCAGGGCAGGTCCAAGAGCCGGGAGGCTCTGACCCCAAGTAGAAGCAGGAAAGTGGGAAAAACCCAGGCCCAGCCCCAGCTCTCCCCATGCAGACGGCTGTAGGGTCAATACCTGGAGGCCACAGAAGGAGCTTTCCCACTCTATAAGCTCCTCCGCGTTGGTGCAACTGATCAGGCACTGGGTTCCCAGAGCCTGGAAGAGAGCAGGAGAGCTTGTGGGGATGGAGACGGTGGCAGCGCTGGCTCTGTGCGTGGGGCCTCGTGTCCCCTGCATACGCAGGGCAGGCAGTGCACAGAGCCAGGGCGCCAGGCTCAGGAAGCAGCCCCCAAGGCCTTGGGCGCTCCTGCACCCTGTGCAGCTCTGCCCCGGCGCCACGGCCCGCCAGAGCGCCCGCACTCCTGGGCCAGGCTCCCGCGCGGCTGCTCCCCAAAAGCAGCGCGGAGCAGCGCCAAGGGGCCGGGCACAGCCCCAGCTCTGCCCATGCAGCCGCCAGCAGGGGCCATACTTGCGGACTGCAGCTGGAACTCTCCCAATCCATGGGTTCTTCCCGACTGCAACCAACCACGCTGTTGTTCCCATCATCTGGAAGAGAGCAGGAGACCTTGATGGGGACACTGCGTGGGGAAAGGGAAGGACAAGCGCATCCAGGCCAAACAAGCCTGCCATGAGCCCTGTGGCTGCTCTCACAAAACCAAACCCTAGCTGTCCCTATGCAAGCTCCGCCTGCACGTACAGTACCTGGATGCTGTTGGAGGTCAGCCATTCCATGGTCTCAGCCTGGTCCCTTGTGGCCATCTGGCTGCTACCCAGAGCCTGCAGCAGAGAGAGAGACATTTGCAGGGCAGGTCCAGCAGCAGTGTACTCCGGTCCCAGGGCTTCTCTTGCTGCTGCAGTTAGGCAGGCTGTGCCCAGTGCCAGCAGTGCTGCAATGGCCTCTCACCAGCTGTCCCCCTTCCTACACGTCACAAGCCTGTGCACCCAGCGACCCTGGGAAAGGTTACCTGGCCACAGCTGCTATGAGACTCCCAGTCCAAGGGGTCCTCTTCATGGCTGCAGACAGCCAGGCTGATGGTGCCCAAGCCTGAAAGACAGCAGGAAGCATTGGCAGGATGGTCACAGCACCAGCTCTGGCTTCAGGGCCTCATGTCCTCTCCCCGCACAGCCTCTGCAGGGCTACTGCCTGCCCACTGCTGGCCCCCTCCCACCAGCAGTCCCTTTTCCCACTTGGCACAAGACTGTGCTCACAGCAGTAACCCTAAGAAAGGGTCCCTGCAAGAAATGCCCTGCAGACTTGGCCTATGTGCTGGCTGCCAGGGCCGTATGTGTGGCTGTTCACAGGGCTTTGCCAGGTGCTGCAAATGCTCCCACGTGGCAGGAGGTCTCCTCCAGCCCCTGAGTCTCAAGGAGCTGTCCCACTGCCCGCAGTCTCCTCTCCAAGAGCCTGGCAAGCACCGCCAAGCCTGCAACCCCTCTCAAGACTCCTGCAAAACTGCGACCACAGCAGTCTCCCTGCAGCCTCTGCCTGCAGGTGCAATACCTGTCCGCTGCAGTAGTAACTCTCCCACTCCATGGGCTCCTCGAAGCCGTATTGAGTCATGCTGTCCTTTTCCTAAGGCTGCAAAACGGCAGCATTTGGAGAAAAGGCCATAATGGCAGCAGGTTCTGGGTCTCCCTGCCTGGGACCAATGGGGCACAGAGCAGGCAGTGCAACTGCCAGCAGCAATCTCCTTCCTGCTGGCAACTACTTTTGCAGGTGGGGAGCCAAGGACAAGGTGGAGAAGAGAGAAAAAGGGAAATGTGGCCTGAGCCCCACGGTGGATTTGGGGCCTCCCCCTGGAGCCATCCTGCAAGCTGCCTTGGAGCCCTGCAGCTCCCCTTCATCTTCCAGCTACCATCGGTGGCCCCTTGTGCTGCCCGGACCCGCTACACACCTTGAACACTTAAATAACAACATAATTTTAAAACTTCAACAATAAAAACAACAGCAGCAGCAACAATGGCAACAGTCTTTACACAACCAGCTATGGAACAGAGGCAGCAGATAAGAGACAAGGCCACTGGATCCATCCTGGACTCCTCCTGGTTGCAGTCGACCAGGCCACTATTCCCCATCATCTGGAAGAGAGCAGGAGACCTTGGTGGGGATGGTGAGTGGGGAAGGGGAAGGACAAGCACATCCAGCAGCTGCAAGGGCTGTACCTGGCTGCTCCCATAGCTGAGCCATCCCACAGGATCTGGTTGATTCCCTGCAGGCCCCACATCTGTGCGCGGAGCCTGAAATAGAGAAGGAACCATTTGTAGGGCAAATCCCAGAGCCAAAAAGCTCTAGTCCCAGGGCCCTTCTTCCCACAGCAGGAAGCAAGAAAGCAGGATGGGGCCAGACTCAGGCCCAGCTCTCCCTGTGCAGCCGGCAGCAGGGGCAATACCTGAATGCTGCAACTCGAGGTCTCCCAATCCATGGGCTCCTCGTTTGTGCAACAGGCCATGGTGTTGGTGCTGGGAGCCTGGAAGAGAGCAGGAGAGCTTGTGGGGACGGTGATGGTGGCAGCGCTGGCTCTGTGCGCGGGGCCTCGTGTCCCCTGCGTGCGCGGGGCAGGCGGTGCACAGAGCCAGGGCGCCAGGCTCAGGCAGCAGCCCCCGAGGCCTTGGCCGCTGCTGGCCCTGGCGCAGCTCTGCCCCAGCCCCCAGGCCTGCCAGAGCTCCCTGGTACCTCTGCCATGAGCCCTGCGGTTCCTCTCACAGAGCCAAGCACCAGTCGTCCCGGCGCAGCCTCTCCCTGTGTGCGCAGTACCTGCCCACTGCAGCCGGAGCTCTCCCACTCCATGGTTTCTACGCCAAGGTGTCCATTTTTGTGACTCCAGAGGCTGCAAGAGAAAAATGAGGCCTTGGCATTTGCACCCCTGAGAGCAGGGGTCTCTGGCTCGGGACTCTCTTTGCATCTCCCTGCCCAGAACTAGTGGGGCCCAGACCAGGCAGTGCTTGAGCTTTCCTCCTTCCCACTGGCAGCACCTTTTGCAGGCAGGGAGCCAAGTGAAAAGCGGAGGAGAGATAAAAGGTGAACGCAGCCTTACGGCGCTGTAGCCTGCAGCAGATTGGGAAGCATCTCTGCAGGCTGTGGGGGCTGGGGTAGGGGTGTCAACCGAGACGCACAGATGACCAAGGACTTACCCTACTGATGACACTAATGATGAGTGAATCCCTGGTCATGACTGAGGTTTCCAAGTGCTGACCAAGATGTTCTCCTGAAGTGCTCCTGGCCTCAAGCCCCTGGGCAGACCACAGCCAGGCAACAGCCCCATCGGCATCAAGTAGTTATGCTCATGGGCCAGCTCCACCTCAGCTGCAGCTCTGGGGGTGGGGGACCAAGTATGTGGAATAGCAGAAGCAGTGGGACACATCCTGGATGGGGCTGCTGCTTCCAGAGACACGCACCCACCACAGAGACCTGAAACTGTCACAGACCTGAGCCAAGGCATCTTGCCAGCAGGTCTGAGGAGCTGTCATGGGGAGCTGGCACAGGCAGCCCCCTGGCAACCCTGGGTAGAAGACTGTATTTCCTTGCCTGGCAGCTCAGCACCCTGCAGCATCCAAGGGGTCTTACCCAAGGTCTTGAAAGGCAGGATGCCATCCCTGCCATTCCCCAACACAGCATTTCTGGTAGCTATTTGACACTTTCCTACCTCATGCTTGGGAGCAGACATAAAGTTGCTCAGTGTGTGCTCTAGAGCTTGGCAGTGCTGTGTGCATGACTGCCAGCAGGGTTTACAGAAGCTACCTTGCTATGGGGACAGGGGCTGCGAGCACTGCCACGGGTCAGCCTAGCACATCATGGTGGGGCAGGCTTGGTCTACAGTTACTGCAAACGCTGCCTGTGCAAATGTTTCTGTACCCTTCTAAGCACCACAACACCTGGGAAGAACCAAAAACCTCTCGAGGGCCTTACAAAGAAAATGCTTGAAGAAATAGAGTACAAAACTGCAGCATCAATGTCTGGGAGAGGAAGGGGAGGTACATTCAGGGATCAGGTAGTGGAAAACATGGACAGATATTCAGAGAAAGTGCTTCCCTCTCTACAGAAGCTGAGCTTGGAAGGCATCACTCATCTCAATGAATCACAGTAACGTTACTACTGGAAACTGCCAGGACACAGGACTTGTGTTTTCACACTTGCCTGCTCATTGCTCCTAGAGAAAAACAATCTATAAAAAAGGCAGAGTCTGCTCTGGTGAAGACCTGAAAGGACTTCTCCCTTGCCCTTTATCAACTTCCACCTACTGTGTCTGCCCCTCAGTTCCAACGCAAGCTGTCTTGGCTGAACAGTTTTGAACCACTTGTTTCCAGACTTTCCTACTTGGCATAAGAACAGGTCAGGGGCTCTTTTTATTCCCCATTCCTGTATTAGCATGAAAATGTTGTGATTCACAGTAGGTCAGGCTTTCTTACTTTTTGAAATTTTAAAAAAGTTAGTTTTTGTCTTTGAACTTACTCCCAAGAACCCTGACATAAATAATCTTTCCACTGGCTTCAGTCCTCATTTGGCTGTGAAGCCTTCAACACTAAACAGCAACTGAATCTAAAAGCTTAACCTACTGGAGCTCTGTCCTATGAGCAGAGGCTCAGAGAGCTGGCATGGACTTGACCCAGAAAAACTCAGGGCTCATCCTACCAATGTTACAAAAATGCCCATTTTGGAATCATCCTGGCTCATCACTTCTCATTCGCATTTTCACAAGTTGGTTGTTTTAGTAAGTTTTTTTTTCCTCCAAGTTAAGAAGCCTTTCTTCGTTTTTCACCTAATTAGCTTTTCCGGAAGCGTTGTGACAGTCTAAGCAATAACAGTGCCAGTCTCTTCTGCTCAAGGAGGTTCAAGGGGCCATTGTCAGGCCACTGGCTTTTGGAAGAAACAATAGTGACAGTGAAATTAGCAGTCAGAAGCCAGATGTTGTTACTTGTATGGCTTGGTCACAGCTGCCAACTCCAGCAACACATATCACCTACTACTCCAGAGGTGCTGCCAACGTTGTACCAACCAAGGAGGTCGCAAAAATGAAGCACTCTCCCTCCACCACCCCCCACCACTGTCAGCACAGCTATGCATGCAGCGCGCTGCCAGACACCAGCTTTTATGTGACTTCCAGCTTGTTCGAGAAACTTCTGAGCCAATCAAGGCTGGGAGTCAAAGTCCTTTCCTTTTATGGAGGCTGCTCCTTGCTCACGCCTCGAGGCTGCTTGAACCGGTTGGAACGGGTGGTTGTGACTCGTTTTTGAAGGGAAGGGCTGGGGAGTTAGAAACACCTGAGCTTGGTTTCAGGCTAGATGGAATTCCAACTGGGAAACACTAAATAAGCTCTAAAACACCTCATGCGGTCTATTTAGGTACAGGCACACCTCAGAATGCTGCAGGTTCAGGATGGTGACTGATGGTGCTACTGAAGGTTGAGGTTGTTGGAGCCATTTCTTAAAGTCAGCCAGCAATGAAGCTTGCTGCATCAATTGACTCCATTTTCTAAATATGATTTCTGTACAGCGTGTGGTCCTGTTTGAGAGCATTTTACCCACAGGAATATCTTTCAAATTGGGGGTGATCCTCTCGAACAATGTCTGTTCTTGTCAAAGTTTATGCAATGTTCTGTATCCTTTGTTGTCATTTCGACAATGTACACAGCATCTTCACCGGGAGCAGATCCATCTCAATGATGTTGCCCATCCATAACTTCCATTAAAGTTTTGTCATGAGATTGCAGCAATTCAGTCACATCTTCAGGCTCCACTTACAGTTGTTTTTTTTTTCCCCTCTATATCTGCAGTTACTTCTTTCACTAAAGTCTTGAACCCCTCAAAGTCATCCATGAGAGTTGGCATTAACTTCTTTGAAGCTCCTGTTAATGTTAATATTTAGACCTCCTTCCATGAATGATGAATGTTCTTAAGGGTATCTAGAATGGTGGAACTTTACAGAAGTTTTCCAGTTTGCCCAGATCCATCAAATAAATCACTATCTCCAGCAGCTATAGCCTTACAAAATGTATTTCTTAAACAGTAAGATTTGAAAATTGAAATTATTCCTTGATCCATCGGCAGCAAAATGGGTGTTGGCTTAATAGGCATGAAAATATCATTAATGTTGCTGTACATGTGCATCAGATCTCTTGGGTGACCAGGTATCCGTGAGCAGTAACGTTTTTAAAGGAATCTTTCTGCGCAGTATGTCTGAGCAGCTTAAAATGTTCAGTAAACTGTGTGGCAAATTGTTGTTCCATTTATAAAGCACAGGCAGAGTAGATTAAGCATAATTCTTCAGGGCCCTACCATTTTCAGAATGGCAAATGAGTGTAGGCTTCAGCTTAAAGCCACTAGCTGCATTCACTCCTATCAGGAGAAGCAGCCTGTCCTTCAAAGCCAGGCATGGACTTCTTTCCAGCTATGAAAGTCCTAGAAGGGATCTTCTTCCAATATAAGGCTGTTTTATCTGCACTGAAAATGTGTTTAGTGTAGCCACTTTCATCCATTATCTTAGCTAGATCTTCTGGATTGTCTGCTACAACTTCTACATCAACGCTTAGTGCTTCACCTTACTCTTTCATGTTATAGGGAAGGCTTCTTTCATTAAAATTCATAAAACCTCTGCTAGCTTCAAATTTCCTTCTATACCCTTCTTTCCTCTCTCAGTCTTCATAGAATTGAAGAGAGTTAGGGCCTTGCTCTGCATTAGGCTTTCGTGCACTTAGCACTTAGAGCACTTTCGAGCACCATTCTAGGTATATTAATAGGGCAAATTTCAATATCGTTAGGTGTCAGGGAAGAGGTCAAGAGAGAAGAAAAGACATGGAGCAGCCAGTGAGTGGAGCAGTCGGAATCCACACCGCATATACTGTTTGCTCTCTCATATGGGCACACTTAGTGGCTCATACTAGGCCTCAGTAAAGATTGTCCTTTAAATAAGAAACAGTAAACAAATATTAAAATATATAGTCTATAGATATACGCAAACTACAACAGTGTTTATTCATAGGGGTTTGCCTGCTCATGCAAGTGCTTCCACGCAGCTGGGCAAGGGCCTGGGAGGTGTTTGAGCCTTAGTGCCAGGCATGTGCTTCCCTGCTGCAATTGCAGGAGCTGTCCCACTTGCCTCCAGCCCTCTGCAAGGCACCTCCCCTCCAAAGGGTTGCAGGTACTTCTGTCAGGGCCTACACCAGATGCTCTGGGAAAACCAAGACCCCAGCTTCCCCTGTGCAGCTGGTAGCAGGGACAATATATGGAGACTGCAGCTATAGCTCTGCAACTCTGGGGGTTCATCCCAGATTCAGCCTGCCAGGTCATGGGTGCTCAGAGCTTGGGAAAGAGCAGGAGGCATTGGCAGGGATGGTCAAGCAATAGTTTTGGCTCTAGCCTAAGGGCCCTGTGTTCGATACTTCAGAGAGCTGAGCAGGATCTCGGCCAGCAGCCTGTCCTTTTCCGAGATACAGAGGGTTGTAGGCAGGCAAGCAGGGAAAGTGCAGGTTTGGGCCTGTCCTTGGCTCACAGGGGCCTGGCCAAGGCTGTTCTACAGGACATGCTTGGCCCTCCAGGCTTTTAGCTGCCACTGGGAGAGGTGCTGGCAGGTGGCAGGACCCTTGTTGCTGTCATGTCTCTCAGCCTTCGCCTCTCCAGCCTTGGAGCTGGGCCTGTCCCCCTCAACTCCTCAGAGCGGCCAGCTCCTTTGCAGGAGGGTGTCCAGCACCTGTGGCCTCTTTGCCCATCTGGGAGGTCCCAGCGCTGATGCAGTCCAATAAGCCCATCTGAGAGCTTGTCCCCAAGTGTTCCGGCCCAGGAGTTGCTTGAAGGAGGCGACTGCTTGGCTGTCTGAAGCCTGAGGCAGGACAGTGTCTTGAGGACACCTTCTGCCTCTTCTCCCAGGACCTCCCCAGCACCTCTACATGGGAGAAGAAGAAGGACAAGCGCTTCCTGCAGCTGCAGAGGCTGTACCTGGCTGCTGCCATAGCTGAGCCATTCCATTGGCTCTGGCCTATTTCCTGAAGGGCCTCCATCCATGTGCAGATCCTACAAGAGAAAAGGAGGCATTTGTAGGGCAGGTCCCAGAGCTGGTGGGGATCTGGCCCCAGGGCCCCTCTTCCTGCAGCGGGAAGCAGGATAGCAGGAAGGGGCCAGGCCCAGCCCCAGCTCTCCCCATGCAGCCAGCAGCAGGGGCAATACCTGGAGGCTGCAGCTCGAGGTCTCGCAATCCATGGGCTCCTCATTTATGCATCTGGCAAGGGCTTGGGTGCCTGGATACTGGAAGAGAGCAGGAGAGCTTGTGGGGACGGTGATGGTGGCAGCACTGGCTCTGTGCGGGGGGCCTCATGTCCCCTGCGGGCGCGGGGCCGGCGGGGCTGTGGGTTCCTGGGCTCTGGAAGAGAGCAGGAGAGCATAGGGGGACAGTCATGGTGGCAGATCTGGCTCTGTGCATGGGGCCTCGTGTGCCCTGCGTGCACAGGGCAGGCGGTGCACAGAGCCAGGGCGCCAGGCTCAGGCAGCAGCCCCCGAGGCCTTGGCCGCTGCTGGCCCTGGCGCAGCTCTGCCCCAGCACCCAGGCCTGCCAGAGCTCCCTGGCACCTCTGCCACCAGCCCTGCGACTGCTCTCGCAGAGCCAAGCGCCAGCCGTCCCCGCGCTGCCGCCTCTCCCTGTGCGCACAGTACCTGCCCACTGGACCCGTAGCTCTCCCACTCCATGGCTTCTGGCCCACAGTTCTTCACTTTTTTGTCTCCAGAAGCCGCAATAGAAAAGGAGGCCTTGGCTTTTGCATCCCTGAGATCAGGGGTCTCTGGCCCAGGACCCTCTTCATGTGTCCCTGATCGGAGTAGGCAGTGCTCTGCCTGTGCACAGCAGCCTCCTTCCCCCTGGCAGCTCATTTTGCAGGGAGGGAGCCAACTGAAAAGCGAGGAGAGAAAAAGGAAATCTCAGTGGTCAGAGCATGATGTTGCCCATAGTGGATTTGGGTTTTCCCGCAGGTTGTCCTGGAGCCCACAGCTGCCCAGCATCTTCTGGGCACCATCAGTGGCCCCTGCTGCTTTTTGCCCCACTACATACGTGGGTATGCTATTCCCTGGCCAGGCCTCGAGCCAGTGTGGGAACCCCACAAAGCATCTGTGTTCCTGTGGGGGCTGGGGCAGGGGAGTCGGAAAGGATGCAGTGGGGAAGGGTGGTCATATACTAGAGTTAACCAAGTTGTTGATGACTATGGACTTACCCTACTGATGATGATCAGGCCAGAGTTGGAGCCATGAAAAAGTGTGGTCATGTGTTTGACTTTCCCTAGCACTGATAATTCTGATGGCTGAGAGACAATCCTTGGTGTTGGGCGTACTGCGTAGGAATGAGGTCTCCTAGTACTGTGCTAGCTGCCCTGCCAAAGCTACTTTCAGCTGGCAATGGAGCCAGCCCAAAGTTGTAGAGCCTGGGGGTCAGTGCTGAGTGCTGCAAAGATAGCCCGTGTGACTTGCCAGGCCTTGGCGGGGATGCCAGCAGGTGACTGGAGCTTTCAGGGTCTCCCAGGTGACAGACGCTGGCATCAGACCACACAGATGGAGCAACCCCCTTGGTGCAGAGCTGGGCAGCAGGGTGGCCCCATCACATCCCCAAGCACTCATGGCCTTGGACTGGAGGGCAGGCAGCAGCCCCAGCACGGCCCAGCTCCAGCGCAGCCCTGGGACATGTAGACCAAGGAAATGAGGCAGCAGAGGCAGTTGCTGTTCCCGGTTGCAGGAGTTTCCCTGTCCGGTGATGGACATCTCATTAACATACCCACACATGGCTCCACGCACCCTGGGGTAGTGACCCTGTTTCCCAGGGTCAGCTTGCTGCCACTGCCTCTCAGGTGCTCAGGACCCCAGTGCCACTTGTCCTCACGAAGAAGGGAGATGGGTTTCAGGAGTTGTCAGAATCCTCCAGCCTTACCCAGAGGCAGAGCAGTGCTGATGATGGGGTTTCTTTTTCTGATGGGAGTAGTCTTACTTACATGCTGATGTTTACCTCCCCTGGAGATGGGTGTTCTGCTACTACCCTCACAGCCCTATTTACTCTAGAAAGTTCATTAGACATGGTTGAGATGTTTTCCTTGGTAGCCCAGTTACCCCAAAGGCCCGTTTTGCCCAGCTCTCACGTTCTGCATCTCTTGTAAGCTAGTGGTGGTCTGGGAACCTCTGGTGTGGTGGTGGGCTTCTGCTCTCCTGGTGGGCACTTTGCAGGCTGCAAGCCCTGCAGGTCAGCCCAGCCTTTGCAGGGCTCATGCACCAGTTCCCATCAAACAGATTCCCAGGGCCTGCTCTGCCTGAAGAAGGAAGAAGGAGCATGTGTCTGCCCTGACCAGTGGACCAGGTATCACCTGCTGCACAAAGGCCTCACGCCAGGAAAGCTGAGGGGCTGGTGCAGGGAGCCCACAGCAAACCTGGGTAGAAGATGGTAGTTACTTGCCTGCCTGCTCATCCCCCCGCAGCCTTCATGGGGCCCCCTTGCCATTCCCCAGCACGCATTTCTGGTAGCCTTTTGGCAGTGTCCTACCTCTTCTGGCTTGGAGGAGACACAAATCACTGTAGACTTTGCTCCAGAGCTTGTCAGTTCTGTGTGTGTGACCGTCAGCAGAGTTTAGAGGGACTGGTAGGCCACAGGGCAGGGGCTGCGAGCACTGCCATGGCCTGGCACCAGCGTGGCCCAGCTACAGGTAGCAGGGAAGCTGGTACATTTTAGCAGTGCACCTGCCCTCCCCAAGCTCCAGCATGCTTGTAGCCCCATTGCAGCCAAAACAGAGGCCTCTTAAAGTTGGCAACCAGGCACTGAGTGAGCAGTGTTCCCTCCAAGGGACACCTCAACGGCTACTGCTGCTATTATACCAGAGCCCACTCTGGCAAGAGGGGGAAGCAGATTGGAGAGGTCTGGTGACTGCAGTAGCCTTGGGCCACAACCTGTAGCTGCTAAGCATAAAACCTGAGCCTCCACAAGCAGCCCTGGCATTGCCCGTCGGGAATAAGCCTTGTCCCAGTGACTCAAGATGCCAGGCTGCTGCAGCACAGGAGACACACAGCAGAGCATGTCCCTCTGGCCAGAGAGACACCTCTTGTACCTGTCCCCAACCTTAGTCTTTATGCACTGTGAACACAGAGAAGACATGGGCATTTCAAGTCCTCCCACCACCTCTCCTTGCAGGTGTCCCTCTAGGAGATTATCCTTGATTGGCAGCCACTTTGTCCCCTCACTGTATTTGACATGACAACCTTTTATCTCCCCCTTGCTGCAGCCAGAGGAAATTCAGTAGTGAACTACTAAGGCAACAGTGATGGCTCCAAGAAAATATGGGCCTTGTAACCGAGAGATGACTCGTCCAGCCACATGCTAGTGAGGACTGCTTTCAGGGGAAATAGCAGTGTGAAATGAGCAATGGAGAGAGACAACCCCGTGTTGGTGTAGCATGGAGTAACACAGAACCTTAGCAGCTTTTCTGGGATGCCCGTGCCTCTTCAGCAATTGTCCCATGATTGCTGGAGGACTGCTCTGCTGTCTGACCTCTCCATCACATAGTTCCTAAGTGAACGTTTACCTTCTAAACGCTGAACACCTCCATCAGCTTTTCAACGAAAGCCTTCCCTTCTGACTTGTCTTGCTTCTGTTCTCTTGCAACAGGCCTTACATGCGCTGGTCTCCTCCGGGCTCCTCCCCAGGTAGAAGGCCTCACACCCTGGAGGGACAGGCTGTCTGGAAAAGTGCTGCTTGGCTTTGATTCAGTTCAGCTTTCCAGCTGTGCTTCATGAGATGTTAATGTGGGTGTAGTAATTCAGTACAGGCACTGTAAAATCTCTCCTTGCTAATATGCCCATGAAGGCCAGGCTGAGAGGCTGCATTTGTGCTCGCTAGCCAGGCGTTGCTCCGTAAAACTGTTTCTGGCTGGTAGCTCTGGAGTTGACACCTCTCACAAGCCCATGGCAGTATCAAACAGGCAAGAGATGGGGAGGATGTTAAGGTATTCAGAAGTGTCTCTCTTGCTTCTTCCTTGATTCTCCTGGTTCTTGAAAATAGAAATTACGTATTTTTTGTTTGTTTTCTATAACCGATTGGCAACAATGAAAAAAACTCCCTTTGCTCTCTTTCCTTCTCATGTGTTGTGCCACTCCGGATGCTTCCAAGCATGGGGCTTCCTAGGCCCCTGAGTTCTATTCACTACAAAATACAAAGATTTTCAAAAATTTAACAGTCTTTTGAGGTTGGAAAGGGTAGAGATTGAGTGGATTTAGCAGGAGACTGAGGGGTGCTGCTCTTGGCTGCCAGCTGCACCTGATGAGAGAGGTGGGGCCTGTTGGGTCAGGCCCAAGTAGGGATAGAAAAATGTTCCTTCTGCTCTGCCCCTGTGTGGTATTTCTTGAGGTTGCAGCAAAGGAAACACTGAGGATGATTGTTTTATTTGCTAGACAGCCAGCTGTTGTCAGCAGTTTGTCTGACCTTTTTTTTTTTTTTTTTTTAACCTTCCCAATGCTGCTGCTGTTATTTGCAGTGTAGGTGATTAAGGCCATGTTTCCATTTGAAGCAAAGGAGGAGACTGTAAATACTGCTTTTAATGATGTATGATCACAGCATTTGGGTTCTTTGCTTTGCTTTCTCAGCTCTCTGCCTGCCTGGCAGCACAGATGCAATGTTTGAGCACATCCTTGATGCAAGGAGACAGGCTGGATCCCGTCAGTGCCACATGGAGGGAAAATCGCTGTCCTTTCTTGTCCCTGCTGCTGGGGCGGATGAGCACTGCCAACCTGGTGGCATGCTGGCTGTACTTAGGAGATTTGTTGGCTCAACTCTGCTCAGGGCTCGATCTTCCCTTCAGGAGGCTCCTAAATCCGTTGCTACCAAGGTAGAAAGTTGATCAAATAGATGCCTCTGCTATAATCCAAGACCCTCCTCACCCATTTTTTTTACAACCTAATGTTTGTGCATCAATTACAAAATCAGAGAAGGGTTGAGATTGGAAGGGAGTTGGTCTGGAGATCATCTAGTCCAACCTCCCTGCACAAGCAGGGTCATCTAGAGCATCTTGCCAAGGATCAAGTGGAGACAGTTTTGAATTCTTCTCTCCAGAGAAGAAGACTCCACAACCTCTCTGGGCAACCTGTGCCAGTGCTCTGTCACCCTCACAAGAAAGAAGTTTTTCCTCATGTGCACATGGAACCTCCTGTGTTTCAGGAGGAACCTCCCACATATGGAACCTCCTGTGCTGTTGCCTTTGTCCTTTCTGAAAAGAGACACTGAAAAGGAGTCTGGCCCCATACTCTCTACGTTCTCTCTTCAAATACTTACACATGTTGATGAGCTTTCCCCCTTCAGCCTTCCCTGTCCAGACTGAGGAGTTCCAGCTCTCTCTGCCTTTCCTCATGTGAAAGACACTGTAGTCATTTCAGTGGCCCTTAGTTGCATAAAGTGCTTATTGATGGAACAGTGATCTGAGGAATGTATTTCAGGTGCTGGTTTCTTCAAACACAGGTTAGGACTAAGAGGGGCCCTGATCCCTCCTGGAGCTGGAAGATGCATGTCTTGTGGGCAGCTCAGACCTGGAGAGCCAAAGGAGATAAAAACTGTCATTCCCAATGTGGTTTGGACTTCCCACATGACTGGTCCCAGAAACCTGGAACTCGAGCTCCCTTGGCTTTTGGCAAGAAGGAGACTTGCAAAAGGGATTACTTAACTTTTAATGACTGTAAGCAGTCAGATCCATGTAGCCTTGGTCTACCTGGCCTGGAAGCAGGTAGATGTGCAGCCACGGTGCTGCGGGAGGGAAGCATGACAGCTTGGTGAGCAGGAGAGAGGTCCCTCCTTCCTTTCTGCCCAGCTATTGCTGCCTAGTTGGCTTTCTGCAAGGATTCAGTGTTTTTGCACTGTGCCTCCCCAGCCAGGGCCCCCAATTCTGCAAAGGACCCAGGGAAGCAATACAGTGGGTCCTCTGGAGACCCAGGGTGAGCGTCGGATAGGTCAGCAGGGTATCGAGAAGGAACAGCAGATACACTGACACAGTGTTCAGGATCTGGGCTTCAATCTCCAAAGACTCAAACCTCAGGGTGGCTGCGGTCAGAAGTGGTGCTGCAACCCAGGGAGGATGGACACACCAGGAAGGATGAACCCCCTGGGAGGGGTTCATGCTTTGGAGACTGCATTCCCTCCCTTGGTACACTCCCAAGCCTATCCTTCCCCACCAAAGAATGGGATGAGCTATGGGAGAAGCATCCAGTGCTGGAGGAGGCCCAGCCTGTACCTCTATTTTTGCACATTGCGAGATATCATGGGAATAACTGCTGCAACATTCTGTTGCCAGAAGGAGGATGGATGGGAGGTTGATTGACTCATGTATTGGTTCTGTGACAGAGGGGCCCAAGCCTTGACTTCCATTGCATGCAACAGTGAGCCACATGCTTACAGGCACACCAACATCCTCAGGACATTTTTGACGAACTGGAGTGTGTGAGGGAGTGTTGTTCAGAAGATCTGATCCACAGCAACAGAAGCTTCCCAGAAAAGCACTTGTGTGTCTGTGGCAAAGGCCCAGCTTGGAGGCCCTCACTGACAGCAAAACTGGTAGAGAAGGAGACCAGGAGCAAGAGAAGCTGTTTAGAGTGTGTTGCTGCTCTGGCACCCAGTATCTGCCTCTGGGAGGGGAGTCTGAGAGGGAATCACTTTCTAAGAGGAATGGTCAGAATTTGCTTCTGATCATCCTCCAAACTATCCATGGGACAAGAAGCAGCATACAGGATTCGCTTCATGCAGGAATGTACAGCCTTCTGTCCAGCAGCAGGACATGGGCTCTCCTGGCCACATGTAGGCTCCAACACAAAGGAGAAGAGTGGCTGCATGTGTATTTTACCTTTCAGCAAGCACCAGTGACTGCATGCCTGTGGAACACACTGATTTCAAGCATTTCCAAACCAACTCTGCAGATTCCCATGTGGGACAGATGGGCTGCACACAAAATCAAAATATTACAGTGCTTTGGATGGTCTTTGGATCCTGCAGACCCCTTCCCATGGCCAAACGTGCATGTGTGCATGATGGTGTTACCCTCCCATGGCAATCAAGCCAACAGCTCTGCCTGCTGATAGCTGATGGGCTCTGTGGTGCTCAGGAGGTGCAGCTGCAGCTCCTCAAGCTTCTGCAAGCTGGGTTTTGCTGACCTATGTGTCCCTCCTGCTCCATAAAGCCACATTTGGGACTGGTAAGAAGCTCCTTCCAGCAGCAGCCCCTCAGAGTCCTGTTAAGACCTTCTGATTCTATTTCACAACTGATTTCTATTCCCATTTCGAGGTCATCCTGGTGTTTTTGCGCAGTCCCCCTGGTCCCCTCAACTTCAACATTAAGCAGTTATTATTAGACTCCTTTCTTGGCATAGGCAGGAGCTGTGTCAAAGCCCAGAGGTCTATTTATAGAGCACAGTCAGATGCTTTGTTAGTTGTATTAATTAATCGCTTCTGAAAAAATAAAAAGACCTTAAGAGCTTATGTTCAGAGCCTGGAACAAGGTGCCCAGACGCAGTCATCCAGGTAACAACCTGTCAGCTTCCTGTGTTGATTCAGGCAGCAGTTAGTGCTCAGTACACAGGTGAGGAGTGCAGAGCAAGGAGGGGAGGAGAGCAGCGTCCATCACCCCCTTGCCCATTGCTGGTCCCGCTTGCTCACACCACCTCCAATTAGCAGCCCCTTCCTTACAGACACCGGCTGTTGCAGAGGATGAGCAAAGTCTGAGGCACATAGACCCCCAGGATTACACTGATGCATGTTGTGAGCCCGGTCTGCCCAACCTGATGTTGGTGTAATGTCACCATCCTTACAGTGTAGGACTAAGCCTTGGGAAACCACCGACATGGATGGGAGGGAAAAAGGCTGCAGAGATTCAAATGTGTAATGTATGTTTGACTGACTGATACCTTCTTTGCTATACAGGAGATGCAGCAAAACCAGCTTGTCTGAGCTTAAAATCCCTGAAGTCTGTCACACTTTTAATTTGACAGCACTTTCTGTCAGCTCTGGGATGCCATCTGCTCTTGCAAAGTTTCTTCCTTCTCAGCCCAGGTTCTCCTCTCGCCACAGCCCTGCAAGAAAGTCTCAGTCACTTGGACTCTCCTGATGTGAAATGACTTTTGTTAGCACACTGCAGGTCTCATGCTATCAAGGCAGGATAATTCCTAACAAACAGCAAGGGACCGGATTGAAAAAGTAGTCCCTGAGCAGTAAAATAGCTTTGGGAAAGCCCCGAGTTTGGTGCTGTGCGGTCCCTGTGCTGGAGCCCATCCTGTCCTCTCTGTCAGTGAATTGGGGACTATGAACTCTGGCAATTCAGACAGTTACCCTTTGCTTAAGTTAAGCTGTCCATCTTCTGGAAGACTGTACCTCAGTGAAACTTTACACCTTAAACGCAAATATTTCCTATACACTGCACATCTATTTGAAGACCAAGTAACATCAATGGCAAGGATTCCAACCAGCCCTTCAGTTGACTTAGTTGATACAAGTTAAACAAAAAGCCAGTACATGAATTGCAAATGGTAGAATCTGCAGGTTATGCTGGGTTTCTTGGCCCCCCATGGTGGGACAGACATGGACGTGTGACCCTGGGCTGTGGCTAATCAGCCTCCTGCAAACGGCAGCGCTCTTACTTTCCTGCCTGGCCCTAACCAGCTCTGAGAGCAGGGTGGGCAGTACAGGCGGGAAGACCCTTGTGTCTTGGCAAAGGGATGTTCGTGAGCCCTGCCAGATGTTTCCCCACATTGGTCAGAAAAGACCCTTCAGCATCAGTTTTGTAAATTAAAACCATCCTTTTACTGGAGGATTCACCTTTCCAGCAGGTTTTTGGCCAAGGCTCAGGCTGGTCTGCATCCATGGCAGGAGGACGCTTGCTTTGCCTACTTGGTTTCCTAGCTGGCAATTGACAAAGTGTCCGCTGGCCCAGGTGACTGTCCCCGAATCGGCTCTCCTCACCCTGTTGGGCTGCTGTGGGCCTTCAGGATCCAGCCCAGCCCAGCAGCGCTGCGCTCCCGGCACAGCACTGCGGCAGAGCTGGGGCCAAGTGGTGACCCCGGGGCCAGCACAGGCAAGGGCAGCCCCAGGCCCGCTGCACTCGCCCTTGCCACCCCAGGTGCTTGTGGATCTACCTCTTGCTGCTACTGCATGGTGGGAAAAGACAAACGTGCAATTTAAAGCCGACGACAGGTGCCAGCAAAGAGCTGCTGTGTGGCCAGAGAGGCTGGGAGTGCGTGGGAGGGGCGGGGCTGCACCCGGAGCCGTGCCAGGTGGCCACTGCACACCCTGCCTGAGAGCTGCCAGCCCAGCACAGCCTGAGCTGGCCCACTGGGTGCTGCAAACCAGAGACCGAGAGTCTCCTTGGCCACCCACCCCGTCTGCAGCCAGAGGGGAGCACAGGAGGTGCCTTGCAGCCAGCGGAGAACCTCCAAACTTAACTCACAAATTGCAATTGGCTCTGAGCAGGCAGTCCAGTGGGGGCAAGCAGGGGGGCATCTGCTCCTGCTTGGGGGTGTGCACCCAGCATCGGGAAGGTAGGCGAGCTTGTGAGCTTTTGGACCTAGGGCTGAAGCATGGGACATGGCTTGTGGTGTCTTACAGCCTGGAGAAGGGGACAGGAGACCTGTTAGAGGCTGCGCCTCTCTCCAAAGGGCACTGAAGCTGGTCCCCAAGCACCCAGCACCCCTTTGCAGAGGAGGTGGGCAGAGCTCGAGCAAGTCTACATCCAGAGCCTCTAGGACTCACTGAAGCACCAGGCCCTTCTCCTTCCCTTCTGCCCTGGCCCAGCTGTGAGAGAGGTGAGGACATGTCTTCTCTCCGGTCTGTCTCGCCAGGCATTGTACCTTCAAGCCCCCAGGCAGCATCCTCACAGGGCCACTGACCACTAAGGCCACTGGCTCCCTGGGCCACAAAGGTCTCTGAAGAGGCCTTAGGGAGCTTGTCCACTGAGAAGACTGCGCAGCCCCTGCAGCTCTCAGCCAGTCCAGCCCTGGGTTGCAGAACGTGGTGCTGAGCACCGTGTTCCTCCTTCGGCCACGCAGCCCCAGCTCTCAAGGCTCCGCAAAGCTGTACTTAACAGTACAGCAAGTTTCTTAGCAAATTCTCTGATAGCAGCTGGGGATGCATCCCCTGCTCCTCACCCTATTGGTAGAGGTCCTTGCTGCTCCTGCTCTGCAACAGGAGCTATTTTTACTCCTATTTGTGCACTCACTCCTTCAAACTTGCCAGAGGAGCTCCCAATCTCGAGTGTGACAGGGCCCACTTGCATCCCTGCCCTTCCCGTAATCAGGGACCCACGTCCCTGCTCCTGTGTTGTGATCCTTTGCTGGATCTCCTCCCAAAAGTCTGATAGGACCCAGCTTTTTGCTGCCTTGTGGCCAGGTTCTGCTGGTTTTCCCTCATGCACCACAACAGCCTCTGTGCCAGGAGGAGAATCAGGATGGGCTCTTCTCTTCAGTCAGGTTGTCACTACTTCTTCCTGGGGTAGGAGTGGACAAGGCGCCGAGGCAGTACAGAGCAGCCTAGGAGAACACTTCTTTACCCTTCTTTGTTTGCCTGGCCAGGAGCTGACACAGGGCTCCAAATGCCTCCATGTCCCCTGCTTTGCCGTGATCTGAGTTCATCCTTCCCGAGGGCCTTCTCCCACCTTCCACAAAGTTCTTTTTTTTTCAGCCAGACAAGTAACTGGAGCTTGTTTTATGGGAGGCCTTGTGTATATACATGGTGGCCACTATCTCTCCTTTCCACTGGTCTTCTCAAGTGCCCAGCAGCAGGCTCTGGGCCAGAGAGACATCTTTCCTCTGGCTGTTTTCCCTGGAATCTCAGGGACAGCACAGCCTCCTTCACCTGATAACACTCAGGGCTCCCCAGGACACACTCAACCAGGAGCTTTGCCAGGTATTTTTGACAGTCAGGAAATGACTGTTGGACCTGGACCGGCTCCTCAGGTTGGGGGTCAAGTAGTTAGCACAGAGCGGGCATGAACGTTAGCTGTTCCTCTTGCCAGATGCCCGGGTCTGCCCCAGCGGGATGCTGCTAGCCCATCCCGCCTGCCCACAGACCTCCCGAATGTTTCTCTGTGCTTCACAAGGAGTCCGCCACCCCGGCAGGCACACCGGGGGCAGG
This sequence comes from Tinamus guttatus, assembly GCF_000705375.1. Next base: position 215,533 of record NW_010577084.1, on the reverse strand, counting down.
GACCCCAGGGAGATGGAGCGCAAAGCCCCCTGGAAGCAGCAGCCTGAGCAGGACCCGCAGCATCCACACTGGCAACTGCCAGTGCCCAGTCACTGCAGAGCACCCCATCCCACATTGCCCTTTGTTCCTTTCCAAACAGTGGTTTTAATTTGCCCTCTCTGCTGATGAAATTCAGTGCAAAGCAATTCCCCAGTCATTGCTCCAAATCACAGTAATTACCTCATTACTTTGATATTAATAGAATTCATATGGCCCGGAGAAGATAACTGAAAGTAGCCCCATGCCACTTGTGTTTGGAGGAGGAGAAGGGGAAGGGGAAGAGGAGGGAGAGGGAGAGGGAGAGGGAGAGGGA
>NW_010577084.1:198395-215082 GCF_000705375.1 Tinamus guttatus | reverse complement strand
AAGAGAAAGGGGGAGGGGAGGGAGAAGGGGAAGGGGAAGGACAGGATGAGGGGGCAGTGGAAGGCCGGGCTCCGAGCTGAATGCAAGGTAAGCAGCCAAACCGCAGCCCTGCCTCGGGAGCCGGCTTGGCCACGCAGCCACCTCCTGCTGCTGCCAGCTGAACTCACACTGGGTTTGTACTTGCTTTAGTATAAATCATTGGGAGCAAGACAGTTACCTGCCCCATGCTCCGAGGCTCTGTGAGCTGCACGAGGGAGGACAAAGCACCTGAGCCCTTTGCTGATTCAGGGCAGGGGTCTGTGTCCCTTCACAAGCTGTGCATGACGGCTGGCTCTGTGGCCACTCTCTCCTCTCATCTGTCCTTGCTTGTCCCCATGCTCCAGGCTGGGGCGTGTGGCCACCTCTGTCAAGATTTCGCACAATGGGGATTTTCCAGAGGGGAAAAGGAGAAAGAGAGAGAAAGAAAAAAAGCAGCAATTCATTATCTGCAAAAGCCACAAAAGCAATTGTGGCCGGGCTAGTGCTGAATAGGCCCCTCAGCAAAGCTGGGCCCCTGGGGAGGGCCGCCTGGCCCGTCTGCACCCGCCGTCCCCGCTGTCCCCAGCGCAGCTGGCCCTGCAGCTCCCCAGCGCCTCCCGTGCGTGAGGGCTGCGGTCCCACCTGCTCGCCTGTCAGATGGGACATGCCCCCAGACAAAGGGCAGGGCTGTGCCTGCCACCCTTGGGCTTTGCCCCGACATGTGTCTCTTTAACCTCTTCCTTGTGGCCAGCTGCTCTGAGAGGACCCTCTTTGTGGCGGTGGAAGAGCCCCAGTGAAGCGCGCCAGTCGCCCCATCTGCTCAGCAGCTCCCTCAGCGGCTGGAGACTCCCCCTCCCCATGCTGGGTTATAACAGCATTAACCTCCGTGCCGTCACGCTCTTCCCTGCTTGCAATGCCTGCCTCTCCCTGCCAAGCCGTGGGCTGCTTCCGTGGTGGGGACTAGTGCCCCCAACATCCCACTCTGTAGCTGGCGCTCCTGGCAAGGTAGGCATTTGCTGGGGGCTGCAGCTTCCCCTCCCCAGGCTTCTCCTGCCTGTGGCCTTGTGTCTCAGCCAGGAAGTTGGTCCAGTCTTGGGTGCTACATGGTGCACGGGTTCAGCACCAAGTCCCCGCACTGCGGTAGGTCCCTCCTAACCTCCCCACAGCAAAGCCATGTTTCCTTGCTCCTTGCTTGCTCTGTTGCTGAGCATCCTCAGGGAGCTTGGCAGTGGGTGCTGGAGCCCTCCAGGATGCCAGGAGGCAGGAGGCCATCAGAGATGTGCCTAGCAGAGCCACAGGAGTGGGACCCAGCCCTTTGCTGGCAACATTGTGGTGGAGTGGCAGCATGATGGAGGGACCAGGGTGCTGAAAGCACATCCTGGAGTCTGGGCAGAGCACCCAGGAGCGCGGGGGCGTGAACCATAGTGCAACATGTCCGTCAAAACCAGAGCGCGCTGCGAGAGCAGTGAGGCAGGGTTGGAGAGTGAGTGGCTCCTGGGAATCCCTCTGCCTCCTGGAGCACCACAGCGGCTGGTACAAGGGATAGGAGAGGAGAGGAGAAGTGGCAGCTGGTATCGTGGGACTGGCTGTATCCCAGGGCCTTCCCTGCCTGGTCTGTGGTGTCCCCAGGCTGGGAAGAGGGGAGGCGAGACTGAAACTTGTCTTCCTGGCCAGACATCCAGCGTATTATCTGCTGCTAATGCTTCACAGCAGCCTCACAAAAGCTTGTGGGCTTGGCAAGATGCTCTGAAACTGCATTTGCTCCAAATGGAGTCTATCAGCGGCAGAACAAAGCACTGGAGAGTTTTCAAAGCAAAGCAGCGTTCGCAGTCCCCAGGCAAGACTGGAGGCCTGCTTGACAGCACCTCGAGGTGACTCAGCAGGGCAGGTGGCTGCGAGGCCCGAGGGCATTGTCGCTGTGCGGCTGAATCTCTCTCTGGGGCTCAGCCTCCCACCATGCGTGATGGCCGGGGTGGGAGCCATTCGACGGGGCTTGGCCAGAAGGCAACAGCTCCATTTTACTCTCTGAGGCTGCTGTGGTCTCATCACCCCTGGAGACACTGACACGTGCAGTCCTGAGGGCACTGGGGAGATCGGGTGGAAACCAGGACTTTTTTCGTCCCCAAGACCCTCCAGGACTCTGAGGTGCTGCAGAAAGAAGCTGAATAAATCTTCCACCTTCAATCTTAGCATAAAGATGTTGCAATTAAATGTACGGAAATAACTTTGTGTCAAAGTCAGAGAATTGGATAGCACATTTGGGTAGTTGCTCATGTTCTTACACTTGGGTTAAGTTGCTAGCTCTTTATATTGAAAGTAGTGTCATTTGAAAACATTGTGAATGTGCCCAGGAAATGGAGCAAAGGTTTCTGTTTTCAGCCCATGCTCTCTTACAAAGGTGGTAAGACACAGGCTGGCTTTACAAGCTATTTTTTGTGACATGAAAACACTGGGCAGAGAGGTCTGTAGGACACTGTGTGTGACATGCAGTTCCTGGGGAAGCATGAGGTTTGCTCTGGTGACCAATGGGCATGTCAACATATAGAAGCTGAAAACTCTAGTATAGCATCTCACAGCACCCACCACTATCGAGTGCTAGGGGTATCAGGGCCATGCCTTGTACCCCAGCAAAACAAGGCCACCAGGAGAAAACCCCAGGCACCTGGGTTACTGAGGTGCTTTGAAAGCTTTGCCATCCAAAGCCTTGGCAAGGTTTGAGGAGAGGGATGAGCTTCCTGCTAGCCCCAGAGCTGCTGCTCTGTGTAGATGTTTCCGTGCTTCGTGCACTCACTGCAATGTGAAGTGTGCATCGGAAGGCAGGCTGGGTTGCACACTAGGCAGAGGCCAGGGTGGCCAGGGCATGCAGAGCTGTTCCAGCCAGCTCCCACGCCAGGGCGATCCTCAGCCCACACTCCTGTGCAGCCAAGGAGCCCCCTCCAGCTGCTGAGACAGTCAGCTTGGAAAGTCTGAGTCTGACACGTCTCCCAGGCTGCTGCTGCCAAGAGGAATCGGAAAGCTCCGCATGCTCGTGGATTATATCCATCTGGCCCTGGCTTGATGGTCTCGAGCCTTTTGCGCAAGGGGTCAATGGAGGGAGGAGGTGATGGCCATGCAATCACAGCCAGGTAAACAGTTCAGTCCTAGTTGGCCATAAGTGCTCCAAAGGCCAGGCTGTAGATAGACGTACATCCCTACATGCGTACGTGTGCACGCAGAAATTCGCCACTCACTCATATAAACTTTCACACAGAGTGCTGAGCACTTGGCTTTTCAAGTTTAGTCTCTCCCATGCACCGTGTGCCACTTTCCAAAGGTGCCCCAGCAAGCAGGGAGAGCAACAGACACAGGAGCTTCACCCCCAAATACTAGGGAGGGAAATGTCAAAATTTCCAAATTTCATCAGAAAAAGCTTCAAAAGCTTAGGTCTCACATTGCTCTGGGCAATAATGATTGTTGAACTGAGGCTGAAATGATCTATTTCTCACTCTACAGCCTCCTTATGTCATGGGTAACTTTTTGTTCTGCAGCAGATAACAAAAGCTCTAAGCAGATTGTGTCATACTTGGGAGAATCAGTCCCCAGGGAAGCAGGGACACTCCAAGAAGTCCACTTTTCAGGAAATACTGAAGAACAAAGGAAACTGTGGAGGCAGAGGAAGGAATAAGACCAGAAAGTCTTGTTATCTTGGCTCTTCTTCTGATACGCAAAGAAGATGGTGTCGGTAGTGAGTCAGCCCCAAGAGGTATGTCAAATCATGACTGAAGAATGCTGAGAAAACATCAAAATCCCACAAAAAAGGCGGGGGTGAGGGGTAAGACCTCAAGCAAAAGCAGCAGAAGTGGCCCAGATCCCAGAGCCTTGGCTCTGGGCACAGACAAGAAAGAGGATGTGTTTAGCAACTGGACATTTTTTAGATCACAATGGGGAAACTGTAAAATTGCTTCAGGGCTGCAGAAAAGGCAAACAAAACCAAGAGCGGCAGCTCTCTGCTATGGGACAAGGATGCCACATGTTCCTGCAGCATCTGGATTAATAGCGGCAGCAGACCTAGCAGAAACCATGTGAAATCTGAGCAGCTCTCCCCATGTAGTCCTAACCCACCAAAAATGTCACGTGTGAAAGGGCTCCTTTGAACAAGTATCATCAAGAATCTGGAGAAACAATAGGGCCACACATTGCCAAACTGCAAACTGGCTGACTCATGGCACTATCAAATCTGGAAAGATGAACTCACTTGTGATGGATTAGCAGCAGAGACACAGACGCCAGGGCTCAGCTGTGAAGGCTCTGAAGGCCCCTGCTGCCAGAGCGATACACAGATGTGAAGCAAGCAAACAGCCTCCTGCGAAAGATGTGGGATAATTCACCAAGAGCCAGAGGGGAAAAGACAAGGGAAAATCAACCAAAATACTACAAAGATAAATCAGAAACTCAAAGCAAAAGTCATAAATAACATGTGAAGGGAGGTCTGGGAGCCCTGCAAAGAGATGCTGTGAGAGGACATGATCAGCCTATGTGCTGCACACTGGCAACCCTTGCCCAGGACAAATCAGTGGAGTGTAGAGAGGTGGTAGGGACCTCTCCATTGTATCTAGAGACCAATGCAACTCAACACATCGACCATGTCATCTGGAACCCCCTGGGCATCCATCTGAGAGATGGAGTAAGGGCTGAGAAGATGGGATTTTGTACAGATCTGCTGCAAATGCAGCACAATCCAGCAAAACATATCTGTGATAAACTCAGATTATCAGCATATGGAGCAAACTAGCAGGAAGATGGATGTTAGCTAGACGATGAGAGTCCGTACTGAGCCAGGCTAGTCAGACTTCTTCGTCTGTACACAGAAGAGGACCAGATGGGTAAGAGGAAGCCAGATTAAAACTGGCAGTGACATAAGAACAGCCTACGTGGCCTGCAGGGTGCCAAGGAGGGATTCAGGCTGCCACCCAGCTTCACTGCAACTACCACGTTCAGCTACAGCAGGTTAGTCCAGGTCACAGTTATACAGCCCCAAACCTGGGCTACTTGCTCATCAATGGAGATGCAAGCCAGACCATCTGGAGAGCAGACCATGCCCTGTAGCATCTGGACTACTGTGTTATTTGTGCACCAGATGAGCTACGGGGCCCCAGGTAGGGACCAGGGCCCCAGTGTGCTGGGTATTGTACAAACACACAGCTGTAGAAGATGGTCTTTTGACATCATACCAAGAAACAGATCAAACATTTCAGCCAGTGCAATGTACCCTTCAAAGCATATCCATTGGGATAAGACTAGAAGTAATGGAAGCAGCAAATAACAGGGTTAGAAAGGCTCCCAGGCTGAGCGAAGGATACTACATAAGTAGAAGCGCCATCAACTGCACTTTTCATGGGTCCAGGAAAGTGAAATGGATTTACATGCTAGCAAATGCCCGTAGTTGAAGAGATGTTACCTGAGATGGCTAAAATATTCCAAGTATTTGTTTCCAGAGATGGACACTACCATTGTTCTGGGGTTAAAAAAAAAAAAAAAAAAAAACAGTGGATGGAAGTGGATGAGGTTATAGCATGTTGTGTAGGGATCTTTGATGAGTTCCTCAAGCCTGGGACCTGACTCCAAAGAGGTAAAAGCAATGTGGCAAATTCCTCACCTGAAGAAGACTATGAGGCATCATAGCCCAGGAGATGTTGGTGGCTTTCACATTGAAGTCACCATGGACTACAGGACTCACAGGCTGAGAAGGAATGGCTTGCACAGAGCTCTCCAGAGAAAAAGTCTATCTGGCCAGGGCAGGGAAGAGAAACATTCAGGTAGGAATGGACCATAACCCTCAGAGTCATCTCAGAACAGCCGCAGAGCAGACCATGAGTGGGACACGAGCAACTGCAACGTGAACATGCCTGTCAGAAGGGCAATATCATGGCCAGAGGGGTGAAGAATTCACTCACTGCAGCTTGAAAATCTCTCTCTTAAACAAATTGTCAAATATTAAAAAAAAAAAGTCAGACACACCAGTAGCCACTCATTTCAGAGTTGGTTCCAGAATCAATTTGTATTCATCGCTCTGTCTGCATGGCCAGGTCTGCAATGGGAGCCAGCTGTGTCCCCAGACCTGTGGGAAGAGACCAACAGCCAAGGTCATCAATTACCCATTGATAATGGAAGGCAGTTGCTTGCAGATGGCTGTCAGTGTAGAATATGTCTAGCAAAGACTAAGGATGGGGAGAAGCTAGTGGGCTGCTCCTCTAGCCTGGTGAGGCTGAGCACAGACCAAGTGAGCAGTCAGTGCAGTCTAGACTGCAACACCAGGATACCTCGTGTCACCCAGCAGAGAGGACAACTTGGAGGATCCAGTCACAGTGCTGGAGCTGAGGTTTGTCTGCTGAGAAATGCAGTATTTGCACAAGTCCAGCAGCACACTGTTAGGGACATAGAGAAAGCTTGTGGCATATTTGTACCGATGCCTCTGCTGAGATACCTCCATCCGTGTTCCCACAGGCAAGACCGCACAGTGTAAAGTGAATTATGGTGTGGCTCTCACAAAAGCTTTTGACTCTTCCCAGACTGGTACTGTCAGGGTGTCCTTGCTCATCAACCCATCACCTAGGTCATGAATGAAAATACCAAGTGACAGTCGTTCTGCACAACCACTCCTCCAAATCTCCCTGCTTGGCCAGGATTCAAAGGGCACAGCTGGATTCGCTCTGCACTTGACATGTCTTTTCTGATTGTTTCTGCATTGTCTGAAGGATCTGCAGTGCTTATAAGCTGTGGCTTAGGAGTCTGGTGCAGACTGTTTCCAGACTCCAGAAGGAAGAAGAGGGGCCAGAAGCCCCAGCGCTTTTCCCTGGTGCCACTTTTGCCTTTTGCAGCCCTTCGAGGTCTCTCGCACTCCTGATCATCTGACCCTCATCAAAGCTATCACCCCACGGTGCAGTACTTGTCCCTCTCGTGCATGTCATTGGGCCTGGGTGATCTATCAAAGCTGGTTTATCCACGTATATTTAACTTCTTCTTTCCCATAGTCATTCATTGCATGAATGACTGATCACAAGCCTTCTTCAGGACACATACTATATATTCCTCCTCCCTTCTTCATGACATTTGTGCTTGTCTCTCCCATCCAGTATGCCTAGAGGACATCATGCAGTTCACGTTGCTTGCGGCAGCTTATTTGGCATCACGCCTTCTCTGTTATTCTTCCTGATCCTGGCAGGCCAGTGCTCTTCATTTCAAGATTACTTTGCTGCCTATCCTGTCCCCTTGGTTCGTGCAATCCCTCCCATCTCCTCAGGTTATCAGCCCAACACAGTCACTGATTTATCCTGCTGCACTGCCAAGCCTCCCTCTGCATCAGCCTCCTCAGCCTTGACGGTTTGACAGCGTTTTTGCAGCTGCTGCTCACTTTCCCGAATTCTCCTTTGCCCTGGGATGCTAACCAAGGAGTCCTTGGCTTCCTGGCACTTGCTGGAAGGCACTTTCCTTGAAAGCTGCTCTCCCTCCCCTGCTGCTCTTTTCTTAGAGTACATCTTGCCTGGAAGGATGCTCGGCCAGTTGTCTTATTCCTGCCAGGAGCAAACCTGAGGCAGCTGCTGCCCTCACAAGCGTTGCTAGGGATCCCCAGCAGAAGCTGGGCATGGCTGCGACCCCTCCTGCCACTTCACCATCATGTACCCAGAGCATTAACCCCCTTTCACCGCTCTCATCCTCCTGTCTGGGATGTGGTCTGCCGCTCTTGGATGCCAAAGCTCTGTTGCTGCCATCTGTGCAGTTGCATACTCACCTCCCAAACTCATCTGGCCTGGCTGGGGCCTTTGCCCTCAACAGAGAGGATTAACAAAGGGCTTTTACATAATCCAATGCAATATGCATAAAACATGGCGCTGGAAACGCGCTGATGCCCACTAGCTGCAGCTTCAAGAGCGTTTGGCTTTGCTTTGCTTTTCTCAGCCTGTGCTGCCTAGTATTTCCCTGAATATGTCTTTTAGTAGGAAGCAGAAAGCAATCACATGGTTAACAGTTAGAGCAGGGAGGCTCTTTCCTGTCCCTCCACTCAAAAACGGCCAGTTGCCTCGCTGTCAGGACAGCTGCACTGTGACAGCTACCTGCTACAGATGGCCAGATCCTGCATGGCTGGACTGGGCATAGAAGCAAATTGGCCGGAGGGAAGGTTCGTCTCCTCGCGGCCGTGGAGACCTGGATGTGCAGCACCAGGCACTCGAGCACGTGCCCGCTGCTGGACGGAGCTAGGTACCAGCATGTCATGGACAGACAAGGCAGCTTACCACTGCCTGCAACTGTCTCTGATAATACCGCCTGGAGGCTTCAAAATGTTGGGGAAAAAAATAAATATGTCTCAAAGGATACTTAAAGATCAAAGGGAAATGGCCATTAGCAACCCTCCATCTATAGAAAAAAAAAAAGGCATGTTCAGCACTCTTGATCTAATTTTTTAAAATATTCTTGTGGCACACGCTGTGGTATATATATGGTAAGAGACACTTGGAGGTCTTGCATGAACACCATTACTCCAGGGGCTGCTCTCTGGAGTTCAGGCTCTTCCTTTCCCTGCCAGCTGCCTTGTAGATTTAGATGTTTCCATTATTCTGTCAAGCTGCATATTCCAAATTAAAGCCAGAGAAGTGTCTCTGTCTTAGATATATAAAAAAAAAATGTATATCCCTAAAAGGAAAAGAAATGAACTCAGAAATTAGTAAGGTTGATTGACAATGCTGCTTTGGAAACTTTGGTACCATATGGCATCCTTGAATGGCTGTGGTGCTGTTAGGATGGAGCTGACCAGCTGGAGAGTTACTGTGGGTTGTTTGTAATTGTAATAATGGATATCAGATGGCTGGTGTGGAGCAGTTTATAAATGAGAACAGACAATGAGCCACACTGTTTGTCAGGAAATCATCTCTGATATGGTCTTTGCAGAGCTGCAGCCATCCCCACCTCTCCCACTGGATCTGCCCTGACAAACATGGTTAGCCCCAGCACAGGAGAGAGTGGCAAGCCGCCTGTGAGGGGGGCTACGAAATAGGCTGTCAGGAAAAGGCTGACCTTGCTGGGACGCAGGAAGCCAAGTCTCAGGTGTCATTCCGAGATGCCACCTGCCCTGGTGTCCTCAGGGACAGATAAATTGGGTTTCCGATTGGGTCGCCCTGCTTGGTCAGGCAGATGGCCAAGGCAAAAGGGAGTCGTATGGGGGAAAGATGTCTGCCCTTCTGGCTACAGGGGGCAGGCAAAAGGGGGGGCAGCTCAACGTCTTCCCCCACTGCCACTCAGCCCGCCCAGCCTCCCAAAAGGCAACAGCTGGGAAATGCAGTTCTGCTGCCGGCGCGGCTGGGGCGGCCTCAGACTCGCAGAACCGGTGGGGTTCGTGTGCCGACACTTCTGACTTGTTCACTGACCTTCTCCGAAAGGTGAAATTTCCCAGGGGCAGGGGTTCAAGGTTGCCTCAAGAGGGTGTTCGGCAGGTGATTCCTAGCCTGAGCGATTCCCGGCTCCGTCTCTCCATGTTGGAGCCAGCCCAGTGCTGGCGGCAGGCAGAGGCAGACGTGGGCACCAGCAGGGCTGCCTTAACTTTCTTAGGGAATTACAGCCTGAGGACACGAGCACTAAGCTAAGGCTGAACTAAGGTGTCCTCATTAGGTTTTATGCCTGTTTTTAATTCCTTGTGGGTCCCGATTTTTTTACCCCCAAGAACTGCTCTTGGTTTTCCAAAGATCTATGGCCAAACTGGGCTTAGGCCATGCCCTGACACACCAAGCTGCTTTCCTCCAGGACCTCATTCTGGGCTCGGCAGCCCCGGCTCTGGCAGAGAGGAGCCCAGGGCATGAGGTGCTGTTGGCTTTTCCGATTTGGCGTTGAGCTGAGGGGGTCAAAGACACAGAGGAGCAGGATTAGACAGACACCATTCGGAAGAGATTTCTAGCAAAGCAGTGGGCCCCACAGTGTTACCCCGAGGCGGGCTGGTGACTGCGAGGAAGTTGAGGAGATATACAGCCCTATAGGTACCCCTGAGGCCTGATGGTGTCATGACAGGGATGGGGCAGGTGCTTTCCAGTGACACCCCTCCAGCACCCCAGAGCCAAAATTCTCTCATAGCCTGCGGCCAAGGACACATTACCTGGCCTGGAGAATGTAAATCCTCAGACAAAACCCTTTGTTTGGTGGCCATGGGCAGCGCAGAGCAATTTAAGTCAGTGCTTGGAGGCACCAGACAGGAAAACGCCATCTGCATCATCCCTTCTTGCTTTGCAATGACATTCCTGAGCTGTAGCAGGGAAGACAGGCTGTTCCTACCCTCAGCTCGCAGCCCCTCTGCGATGCAGTAGGGCTCTTCCTACAAAGCCACCATCTCTGGAGGACATACAGATAAATGAAGAGAATTATTTAGCTGCATTTGTTTATTTGCAGCCTGAATTTCTAGACTTTTATATAATACCTAAATAACCCCTTCTCACCTCCATGGGCGAGGGTTTCCTTCAACCAGCTTCGACCCCTCTGGCTTTGGGTCCATTTGTGGTTCAAATCGGAGTGCAGGGGCTGAGACCAGCTTCAGAGGCAGTGGCCCCCAAGCAAGAGTTAATCTGCTACTGGTGTGAATTTATTTGCTTGAAAAGAGAGGGACTGGCTCTGATCCCTCAGCGTGGAGTCTGCTGGGGAGTTCACTGTCCCTTGAGCTGTCGAGCCAATTCCCTGCAGTACCAAGCTGTTGTTCTTGGCATCTGCTAGGCGGAAAGACTATGAAACACCCCAAATATCTATTTGCTTTACAGAGTAAATATTAATTTCAGGATGCTGTTTGCATATCTAGACTCTTCAAGCTTGCAGTCATTGCCTTTTGCTACTTGTCACATGGCATTAGTGTGTATTTAAAATTTATTTAACTCTACTTGGTTCTGCTTGGGCCAGATGGCAGGCAACCTGCAAGGCTGAGCACTGCGGGGCCTTAGCAGTTAGAAACCGGGCTGCTCCCATGGCTGCAGATCTGCAGCCAGCCCAGATGTGCACCTTGCAGCTCATTCCATGTCCCACCAGCCTGGCATGGAGTTCCCTCATACTGTGTGCTCTTCTCCACTCACTACTGCTTGACGTTGTTCAGCTCTTTGGTGATCTGGAGGAGCAAGTGACACAGGACAGGACTTTTTGCTATCTCCTGAGATCTAAAGGGCTGCAAGGAGTTCACTCATCTCATGGAAGAGCTAAAGGATCTCCTCAGGAGATGCACATCAGTGACACTCAGCCCTGGCAGCAGTCTGCTCACATGTCTCTCTTTTTCTGCCTCTGCAGTTGTTTCCAAGCACTGGGTATTTTTATGGTGATGCAGCATTGCCAGGGTCACTGCTTTCTCAGACAAAGAAGAAATAAAGCTAGATGGTCTTTGGAAAACAAATATGATATTAAAGGCAATTTTGTCAAATTTACGGCTGCAGCAGGTCCCTGTCAGCCTGAATATGCAAACGAGGGACATCTGAGATGGCTTCAGGGACACGACTACAATTTACAGATTGGGTTGGATGCCATCATGTTCAAATGTTCATGTTTGAAGAAAGGGACCTGTGTTATAAATGTGTTCCCAGATTTCCATTCTTTTGGCAATTTTATCCAAGAATTCTTGCCTGTTTGTGCTCTGTGCTTGCAGTGCAGTTTGCCACCACGCTGGGCTGAGTGTCTAGACAGGCATTTCCGTGTGCAGGCAGTTGCGAGCTTGTTGCAGTTGCAGAGGGGGTTGCCTTACCTCGAGCCTATTCCAAGCTTGCGCTCGCTGCACAGCTGAGGCTGACATGATGCCTGAGCATAAGAGGCAGGGTTTGGCGACAGCCATGGGCCGTCAGAGAGATGGGTGTCCCCTAGTGTGTGCAGTACCTGGTGGGGGGATGCAAGTCTGGGAGCACCCAGAACTGGAAGGGCACATTTGACCCTTTGCTGTCACCAGCTCAGAGCTCGCTGCACTGTTCCTGGGGCGTGTGACCGTGCACATGGTACTGCTGTGTTTCCTCCTCTCTGCGAGCAGTTCTTCCCCGTGATCTCCCCATCCTCCCCAGCTGGGCACGGCTGCCACTTTGGGCAAGATTTCGTTTCCTTTCATGCACTTTCATGTCTTGTGGCAGTTCTCTAGGGTGAACTCTGAGAATGAGACACCACAGCTAACCTGGGGAAATTCCCCCTTGCTTGAGACTTTCCTTTCTCATGTAGACTGTCTCTCTTCTTTAAATCAACTCTCTCCTATTTTACTGTCTTTTTGTACTAAATATTTTATTTTCCCTTGTTTTGAAAACTACTTCTTAGCAAAACAAGCAGGCAGCAGAAGCTGGAAGGAGCCTGGTGAGAGAAACAAGGGACCAAACTCTGAGAGCTGCTTTGCAGTTATGGCACTGGGGTGCTACCTGGGAACTGGCCCTGTCTCAGCTTCTGCGGGAATCACCAAGAATGAACCTTTCCCAAAGGATGATTTGACTTTTCACTTTTGGACTACCCACACAGGATCTAGCAGTTTCCCAATGGCATTTCTGCATTTCCCCAAACTCCTCCTGGGTGCTCCTGCAGGGCTCAGGTACAGCTGACGATGGAGCAGGACACCAAAAAACTGCAATTCTGATGTCAGCACACAGCTCCATCAGCACAGATGTCAGGGAATTGGAGAAAACACCACACCAGGTAGCTACTCTTACAGCAAACACTGCTCCCCAGCACACCACATAAAGAAGGATCACATGGGGAAACAGTCTGTGGCTTGACTATTAGTCCAATGCACAATTAAATGTGATATTGTGCGTGCAATTCAATATGTTGAAAGTATTTTCTGGCTTGTGGAACACTTATTTTCCATTCTGATCACTTTAAAGGTTTTTGAGCACAGGTGTATAACATGTATAGTGGCTATGTGCAGTTCTAAAAATGCTGCTTGCAAAAATGTGGATGTTCAGTCGTGTGTGATATATATTTATATGTACATATCCACCTCACCAGGATGTGTATGCGCACACAGCATTGGGCTAGGAAATCCTCTTATCTCCTGTTCTGAATGCATCACTTTAAGGTGATAAAAAAAAGGGTTCCAAATAAAGTTTCTGTGCTTCTACATCTTTCTCTCTTATTTCATTTCAAGGACATAGAAGCATCAGTTAAGTGAACAGGTGTTGCTCTGTAGGACATAGAACATAAATCTATAGTCATAAAGGATTTTTTTAAATTCCTCTTAAAGCAAATAAATCTGCACATCAGCAGAGCTCAAATTGAGATTGATGCCTACTTTTGATGGTTGTTTATGTTTTCCAAACTTTCCTCTGCTCCAGAGACCATGGAGACATGCTCAGCTCCTTATACGGGTTTGTAGTCCTCAGCCTAAGTGGTGAGCAGAGCTGGTTATTCAAGTGGGCAATTACTCTCAAAAGACAGAGAGGAAACCCAGAGGCACAAGGGGAGATCCAGCCTAAAGCCCCAGCGTGAGGGGCCATGCATCCTCCAGACACTGTGGGGAACATCCTCCCAGAAACACCATGGAGAAAGCAGGTGAGATGCCAACACCACAAACCCAGGAAAGCTGCTGACCACCCAAACCAAGGTCACAACCACGGAGTGCTGTGTGGAGGTGTGGGAGCCTGGGAAGCAAAGCCAGCGTCTCTCACCCATATGACGGAACCCGCTGTTAGGCTCAGCGCAAGGGGCCAGAAGCTGCGCCTGAAAGCGGGAAGCCCTTCACGGTCACTGTCAACAGCAGCACAGGAGAAGGAATGGGCCCAGCTTGACTTGCAGACATCTTGCACCCTTTCCAGGTCCTGCAGGTATGTTTCTTGCTGTCAGCATAAAACACGATCACTGCGCAAGCATCAGCATGGGCATATTGACAACATCAACTTGCTTCCGTAAGTCACTGGCACAATATACAGCTGCAGTCCTAAGCTCCTACATCTTCCACTATCCTTGAGGTCTGTAAGACTGGACCATCTATGTATCCCTACAGCAACACTGCATTGATATTTCGAATGTTAATTAGCACAACCCTTTCTTTTCTGAGGTTTCCCTTTGCAGCTGTTATATGTTTAGAAATATTAGAGCAACACAGATATGCTAGTGGAGGTGGTCCTTGCACACCATGACTCTATCTTGGATAATACTAAAGCTGTCTCTCAGGAAAGTGAAAACAAGTTCTCTAAGATGTCAAAGAAAAGTTTTCATCTGTTTTGAAAAGGTCCCTGGTTCCTGGGAAGAAGAGACAATCAAAATACTAAGATTTCTGAGTATTTTATTGGAAACTTTGAGGTGCTTTCCAGAGCCACTTCTTGTTACTGCTGTCAGGAATGTCTCAGGAGCCCAGCTGAGACCTCAGCTCTACACAAGACAATTGGTCCCACTTCTAACTTCTTCAAAAACATTCTTCAAAACATGTTCTTCAAAACATTTCACCAGGGCAACAGGGCTCCTTGCAGCAGCTGGTTTGCACCTTCCCAGCCTTCCTCTCTTCCTTCCTGTTCTGACCAATCTTGCCTATAAACTAGGGCACCACCAGCAAGGTCACACTGCACCACAGAAGACAGGAGGGATGGGATGCAGAGCAGGGCAGCAACAGCACAAAGCTGTGAACACAGCTGTTCTCATCTCTTGTTCGAGTGCTCTGGCATATGGAGGGCTCCAAAGCCGGGTGAGCTCCTCAGGGAGCCTCGGGGAGATCTCCAGCTGCAGCCATGGAGCCCTTCCAGGTGGCTGGTGGAGTTGCTTGTCTCCTTGGTGAGGCATCTGTGAGTGCTTGGGAAGCAGCACGTTGACAGGGATGGGGAGCCAGGCCTGCCACTCTTCCAGGGCTTTCAATCTTTCAAGACTAGATCAAAAAATAAAAAAATAAAGAAGTCCTTATTAGCACCCTGCACAACACCCCCTTCTGCCTCAGTAGCATAAATTCGGCCATAGCGAGGCCTAAAATTATAATAGTTGCAAACATGGGCCAGAGCCAAGCTGCAGACAACCTGGCAAGAGATAAGAGCCACGTGGGGGATGCAGGCTTTAAGGGACAGGCTGGTCCAGTTAAACACTGGCACTGCTCAAGAAGAGGAGGCAAAAGCACAAAGCTAAACTGAGGATGAAGTGACTAGATGGCCCCACCTGTTGTTTCAGCATAAATTTGGATCTGCTCCTTGAAGGGACATCTGAGCCCAAGAGATTCTTGACCAGCAAAATGAAATCCAGGCTTAAAAACAGACCTTGGTTTCCTGTGTGGTTAGAGCAAGGTGCTGCCAAATTGCCACGCACAGCACCAACTGAGTGGCTTCAAGGGTGAGACAGTCAATTGGCATCTCCTGCTCCACGCCAAGTGCACTCCTGGTTATAAGCTCTGCCAAGGCTGAACCTTTGGACTGGGAGGGAGTCAAGAGCCACAGGCACATCAGTACCAGTATGATTTGCCAACTTATGGCAGGAGATTGGGTCCTGGTCCCAGGTTTCAGGACCCCATATGTATTTTATCACTTCACATCTCTGTAGGATTTGAGCAGGGTCATGCCTGGTTTTCAGATGCCAAGCAGATGTCAGCATGAGGCTGGTGTTGCACTCTCAGGCTTCACAAACCCCAGGCAGATATAGGGAACACAGAAAACTTCCAGACACTTAGTGGAGCTCTCAGGATTCAAGCACCAAGCTTCACCAGAGTTTAACAGCTTGCATCTTGGCTCGCAGCTGAGCCAGAGTTTTTACGTGATCAGGCTCCCTGATCCACTTGTGGAAAAGAAGTAGTGAGAGACCAGGTAGCCCATGGAAGAGCTTCTGGCACATATATCTTCCTTGCTAAGTATTCATAATGGTTTGTAACAGAGCTCTTCATGTCATCCTCTCCCACCAAACAAGGACTGCAGAGTTACCTGTGGCCAGGAGCCCTGTTCTTCACCTTATTGTCCTGCTGGTGGTATGGAGCTCCTCGAGCATAACCTCAAGGCCACTACTCCAGGCCATGTGGCCGCCTGACCTAATTGATGGAGCCACTGCTGCACTCGGTCGTGAGGCACTGAGCGATCCCGCATTATCCACTGCCTCCCACCCCAAGCACCTGGCTGCGGCTGGCACAGGCAGCAAAGTCGTAATGAATGTTGCCTGCCAAGCGCCTTCAGCTGCCCTTGATGACACATCCCACCTTTCTTCATCAGGCAGGCTTGTGAGGCCCTCCTAATTTCTCCCTTTGCTCTCAGGATGCTCCGACCCCATGTGTTCCCCCGTTCATCAGCTGGGGCTCTCTCCAGCCCTGCTGAAACTGTTGTAGCACACTTGTGTCTGTGCCCCGCGTAGGGTCCTCTGGGTCTGTTACACTGCTCATCACCCACCTTTCTGTCACCCTCTGGAGTCCCAAGGTGTCTCTGGGCAACCACAACAACAGGGCTGCTTGGAAAAGTTGAAGCGAGATCATTTTTAAAGAACCCGGGAACAAAATGCAAGATGAATCCCTCAGCAAAGCTCCAGCCGCACTAGCATTAAATCTTTCCTAATTTGTACTTGAATGCGTTGTTCAGGGTGAGATGCAGCATCTCCTACTTTGGTGTTAATACTGGGGGAGGATAATTATGTGTAAAGCTTCTCCGGGCCGCTCGGCCAGGTCTGAAGCTGCGGGGAGAGGGCGCGATGGCTCCGCAGCCCCAGGCTCGCGGCCTCTCCTGGCGCGCCCGGCCCGCTGGGGGCAGCACAGCAGCGGGAG
>NW_010577084.1:146542-189014 GCF_000705375.1 Tinamus guttatus | reverse complement strand
TTTCCCTACTGCTCACTTGCATAGTCTTGCATTCCTAATATAAATATCCTCAGTTTTTTAATGAGGTCTTACAGGAAGGGTGGAAAGAAATGCCGAAGCAGCTCTGTTAGTCAGATAGATACACTGCATTGTTGATCAGCTGCAACAAGAAGGCTGTGATAAAGCTGTTCTTAAACTCTTTGACTAGAAGCTCACTCAGGCTGCAGTATTAACTTAGAGAGAGGCATAAGCTGAAATGGCTGATAAACAAATGCCTGGAAAAATCATTTTAGAGCTTTTCTTGCTTCACTTGCGGTAGCATTCCCCAGAGATTTGTACTTGTTAACTTCTTTCTCTAGATCTGCAAGTGGGTAAAATCGAAAGCGCTTGGTGCTCTGGGCTACACAGGTATAGGTCAGAGTCCCCAGCGCAGCGCGGGCAGCAGGACACGTAGCCCCTCTTCCCCTGCACACCTCAGCCCCAGCAAACAGAGCCCCACAAGGGGCCGCAGCGTCTGCTGCAAGGGGCAGTGTGGAGCGGCTGAGGCGGCCCGCCGAGGTGTGCGGCCAAACGCTCCCGTCTGCCAGCCAAGGCAGGCGCCCTCGCACAGCCCCTCTCTGCACGAGCTCCGGGGCATGGCCTGGTACCAGCTGCGCCACCAGGGCCAGGCCAAGCCCGGGACGGAGCTGCCGCTACTTCCTTCCCATCCATTTCATTAAGGGGTTTTGGTGATCTGGACTTAAAACAGCCATGCTGTTAAATGCAAAGGCGGTATTTCGAATCAGCACGTCAACAGGGCCTTAAGCAGGCCAGGAGCTGCTGTAACTCTAACCCTCTCCTAGCACCCGAGGCAAGCCTGGGACAGGCCAGGTGTTTGCCTTTAACTACAGCTGCTCCAGCTGGAGAAGCAGGTGGAGACATTCGGGATCGTTGTCAAAAACACAGCTGGGGGAAGTTAAGAGAAGACACAGAAGGTGCTGTTTCATGTGGGTGGGAAGGACCCCAAAGCAAAACTGCCTGCAATAAACACAGCTTCACCTGAGCAGTAGTATTGGCTCTAGATTGGATAAATGGAATGAAGCATAGAGGAAGTAAATGTCTGCTAGAGCTCAGCTGTTTTCTTTCTAAGTAGCAGCATTGCCAAATCAAACTGCATCTTTCAAGCATGCTACCTTTCAGCTGTGTAGGCCCTCACCCCAACCTGGCTTTGTAGAAGACTTGCTGAGGAACATCTCATTTCCAAAGTCACCTTGCACTCTGGGTTTTTATTATTATTCTTTGTTTAATTCATAGTGTTCTTTCTTAATCTTTTCATTGATATGTTATTTTTATTTTTGTGTGGTATAGAGCTGGAAAAAGCTTAATTTTCATGAAATCTCAAATTTATGAAGTTGAGGTTGGGGTTTGGGGCCTTTTCTTGTCTTTTCTATGTGAATGCTAGCTGACTTGAACCTGCAGACTCTCAACTTCCAGCTTTTTGGCCCTGTTGTCTGAACACGTAGGGCTGGTGAGGGCAGGATCTTGACTGCTTGGGTGCGCTGTTCTGGTCATGCTTCCCTTTGAGCAGTCTTAAGGAATTTTCCCGTGTGCTGCTTTGTTGGTAGGGGCAAGCAGAGGCAGGTCGTGCTTGGAGCCGGGGCACTTTGTGCAACCACGGCACTTCCCTTGCCGTGTGCTGTGCTGAAGTCTGACCTCCCCGAGTCCTGTAGCAAGCTTACTAGGAGAAGATCCGAAACCGAGTTGGTCACCCATTGCCCTTTGGTGAAATACTAAAGGAGCCAGAGATGTGCTAGTGTCACAGGGGAGCCAGCGCTGCCCGTGCCCATGGGCACGTTGTATGTGTTGTCTGCTTGAAGCATTTTTCTGTTGGATAATGTCCATTCATCAAGGCAAAAACTTTCCCTAGGGTTGGTGTGTGCCCAAGAAATCACAAGCCACCCTTGGTGCTCTTTAATTGTATTTACTAAACTGCACAATGTGGTCTAAATAAATACTTACTGATACAAGCGTGGTTCCTTGGCATCCTGGCAAAACTCAGGCTGTTTAATCTTTGGCTGAGCTGATGTGTCCTTGTCTCATGTAATCTCGATGACAGCGTTAGTTTTTTTATTATTATTATTATTTTAAATATCTGTCTGGAATGGGGAGGTCTAAAGCTCGGGGTGTTACGGAGGCTTCAAGGTGGCCAGCAGTGCTCCTGCACTATGCCGTGCAGGTGAGGCAAGTCCAGATGCACCTTCACGATAGCCACAACCTCTCCGATATCTGATGGCAGCGAGGAGGAGGAGGCAGCCTTCTTCTTCCTTGGCTGTGCCTGCAGTTGGTGTCTCGGCACTCAAGTTCTCTGAGATGGATGTTGTGGGGTGCGGCTTCAGAATTCATGTTAGTGCCTGCAAACAGGTTTTCATGCTCCTGAAACCCTTCCGTTTCCTTCTACCACTCTTTACCGCTACAAAAACTTGATTTTCCACATGTACCATCTTGCTGTGTGTGTCTTGCACCAAACGAATGATTCCTTTCTGTCTGGCCCTTGCTTTCTTCATTAAATAGCATTACCTTTTTGTCTGGGTGTTTCATACAGCAGAAAGTGGCTGCTGTTCCATGTGCTGAGCTGAGAACTCCCCCATGGGAAGCAGCTTCCCCCCAAGCGGTCACGTTACACAGGAATGCTGGCCTTTTTTTCTTTTTTTTAATTCCTGGAAACTTGTAAACATGAATTTCCTGTTGATGTGGACCATAAATCTGCAGATGGCCTTTGCTTTTGCTGAAAGATGGAGGTAATAAAATTTCAAGTCCTTGCTGGTTCCCCAAAGGTGGCAATGGGCAGAGGAAGGTGATGGGGATCTCCTGCATTTTTTTTTTAATTTAGGCTTTTTCTGTAGACACCAAATATGGATGCACTCATGTCCTGAGCCAGTTGAAGCATCTGAAAAGCCTAATGACCCCAAAATTATGGTTCATCCCTAGTTTTCTTCCATTTTTTTCCTCCCTATCTCTCCCACCACAGAACTGCTCTTGCTTTTAGGGGAATGAACCCTATTCTGTACTACCCTGAACAGTTGTGGGTAACCAGAGACCCAGATCTAGGCATCTCCTAGCAGACTTCTGCCATGACACATCACTTAATTGTGCTTTTATTAGTAACATAGGATGAGATCTGGTGGGAAGCATCAGCAGCAGGAGCTGGTGAGAGCCTGAGGCTTTGGCAGTCTCTGCAGAAAATCAGAGCAGGAGCAAGGCTGCGTGGACAGGGCCGTGCCCGCAGCTCCTGGGGCAGGAGCCGTCTCGGCATTTTCCCACTGCTCATTTTGGGGGAGGCTGCTGCAGGCTGCATTTTTGGTGGGGGAAAGGATGCCGAGAGGAAGGCAGGCTTGCGGGAGCCCTGGAGGCCGAAGGGAAGGGATGGAAATTAGCAATAAGAGGCAGGGTGAAAGCAAAGGAAGGAGTCCAAATGAGCTGCAGGGATGCTGAGCTTGCTTAATAAACCTCACATTAATTTTTTCTCATGTGGCAGCACCAGGGCGTGAATGAAATCCAGCCCTGCTCGGCTTGACCTCTGCGCTCGCTCGCGTGCTCTCCCCACCCGTCCTGCCTTTGCCTTGGCTTCCTGCCCTAAGTGAAACCACAACCTTTCCAGCCTCCCCGGGTGGAATGAGAGGCACATGGTGGTGGTGTAAGAGGAGCCTCTCGCCGGCTCCCGTGCTTGGGTGGGCGTGCTGGGGCTTTCGTAAACTAATAGCTCCCAGCAGTGCTGCTAAATCAGACTTCGTGGAGCCAAGAGCACCGAGCCTGGAGAGCCTGGAATGTTGTTCCCGGCACAAAGGCCTTGGGGATGTGGGGGGGTGGAGCTGCTTTTTATTTTATTTTTCTTTTTTTTCTCTCTTTTTTTCCTCCCCCAAACTCACCATTTATTATGAGGCCACTGGTCCAAAGGGCCGGTTGACAGCAGAAGAGGGAGCTGGCAGGATGAGCTTTGTGCAGAACAATGTTTGCATTCATGTTAATAAATTAAAAAATCAATGAAAAAAGAGGGAAGTCACCCTTAAAAAGCATTTGTTTTTTTGCTGTTTGCTGAGGTAAGGGAAGAGAGCGAGCAAGCTTTCTTCGGCACTAAACCTACAAAACCAACCAGACTTTGGCAAAACCTGGGATGCTTTTGGAAAGCCCAACTTAAACCCCTTAAATGATATTTTTTCCTTCCTCCCCCCATTTTATTTTATTTTTATTTTATTTTTATCTTTTTTAGCATCTTGCAGGGAGGCTGTGATTTCGTTTGGAAGTCCCAATTCTCTAATTGGGGTTACCAGGCTGGTGACAACTAATCGCTGCAGAAATAAATCGCCTTTGGCGCCTCTCTGATACGGAGACACTGGGACAATGAGATGTGGAAGTCCCGGCTCAGGGGCAGGGCAGGGTGTCTGGCAGCGGCACAGTGAGAAATCCCAGCCTGCTTGGGAAGGGCTCACGGATGCAGCGATCCCCAGGGACGCCCGGGAAGAGAAACCCGTGATGATGGGAAGAAACGCTGCTGGTAGGATAAAGGATAAAGAAGTGAAAGCAGCGATTGGTGGGGAGGGCTGTGAAAAGAGCCCGCCTGAAGGAGTGAAGTTAGTGGTGGAGGGAGGTAGCAGGGGCTCGATGACCCACGCCGTGGGGAAGAGGCTTGGTACCCGTCACACTCAGTTTACTGCATGGTTTTGGCTTGTGAATGACACCCTGCAAAAGCAGCGAGTTGTGCTGGTGTGGTTTGCTTTGATAGGCTTTAAGGTGTGCTGTTGCCGCCTTTTGTTTCCCCCCTTTTTTTTTCCTTTTTTCTTCCCTAGGATGCATTTTCCGAAGTGGCAGGGTGGTGACCAAGTTATCTACCAGAGAGCATTGTCCAGCTCACCTTCAAAATCACACAGGTCCCCTGGTCTCCCAAGGGGGATGCAGAGTAACTGAAGAGCAGGGTTACAGCAATGTCAGTTGGAGGGGCTATTTTGACGGGACTCTGTAGCTGAGTGAGGTCCCTATTGATCCTAGCACCCTTTGACCTTGCTGTTTGGAAAGCATCAGGAAGCTGCAGCGCTTTTGAACCAGACTAAATCCTCTACAGGCTGCGTTTTCCTCTCTCAAAATAGGATTACTCATTTTTTTTCCATATTTCTGTGTTTCCTTTAAGCACCCATGACCTCTGCAGAGACTTGGATCTCCAATCAGAGCGAGGGTGTTGTATTTAGGAATGGGTCTCTTTTTTTTTGGGAAGGGGCATCAGCTCTTAGGTGTTTAGTTTCTTGTTTATTTTTTATTTTATTTTTTCTTTATGCATATGGTCACATAGCAGCAGCGAGGTAGCCTTTCCTCAAGCATCCTGCCAACCCTTATGTCCTTGGCCATGACTTCTTCAGTTCGTGTTCACTTCACTGACCCTGTGCTTCCATCCTTTCTTCCTCCGTGCCCAATCCCAGATGTTTTTGGTGTAAACTCTGCCATTTCAGTGAAGTCCAACTCCTAAAATATCCCCCCTTCCCAAGCAACATTGAAATAGGTATAAATGCTAAGCTCAACTCGTGCGCACCGCTGAAGGAGGCAATGGGATTAGATTTACTTGACAAATTAAGTTTGGTAACATAATCTGCCATGTGCTAATTTAAATAATGGGTGTATGGAAAAGAGGATGTGATGAATTTGCAGAAGTCAAAGCTCTGCCGAGTGCTCCCGGAGCGGGGAGGGCCCCGGCCCCGGGCAGCGCTCCGGCTCCTCACATCCCTTCGGCGGGAGCAGTCCCTTCTTGGCTCCAGTGACTCTTGAGTAAGGCCTAAAGACAGCAGTAAAATGCTTGACTTTGCTGCCAAACCTGAGCCTGGAGGTGGAGGATTCCAATGGGTTTCCATCAGATTCTGTTCAGTTTGAATTTTCAGTTTCCATTTAGCCTGATAAATGGCTTTGGCCGCCTCGGTGCCTTTGAATTTGTTTTGTGAGCGGTGGGAAGTGATCAGCTGAACATGGCAAAGGCTCTGCAGGGCACCTTTGCCATGGATAAAGGCAGAGCTGCTTCCCAAGATGAGAGCGTGGCAGGAAGCAACCATGGTGCATTCTAAAATGGGGAGGGAATTTGGTAGAAATCCTGGCAAGTTTGGGTTTTCAGTGCTTGCTGTGGGAAGGAGCTGTGATAGGTATAAAAATGCCCCTGGAAACTGGGAAAATTCTTCAGATTTCCTTGCTTTGCTCAGAAACCACACTTAGCAGCAGGTATCAATAGCTTTCAGTGTTGAAACTTTTTTTTTCCTAGCTCTTTCCATGGAAGGTTCCCATGAGAAGAGTTGTAGCATCAGGGAAAGCAATCTTCCAAGCTGCTGCTGCAGGAGTAGTTCTTTCCATTGTGGTGTCCATATGTAGTGTTAATGTCTGGGTTGTAAAAAACCTCTATTTTAATGGATGCTTGTGGAGCAGGCCGGCCGGCTGGTAAAGCAGAGACGCTGCTTCCCATGGGCCGATTGCAGCGCTTAGCGTCTGCATTTGTGCATCACTTCACCCTCAAATGATCAGAAGAGTTGGCTGAGCAAAGCCTCTAGCCCCCAGGGCTGTCACACGTACCTGGTACGGAGGCTTTCTCGGGTGGTTTTGAACCTGAGACCTGGTAGCTCCAACAGCATCCTCCCCTCTCGCACCGAGACCTGGATGAGGCTTTTGAATTTGAATTTCAGACTGGTTTAATGATCTTGCGTTGTGGAGTGGAAGGGAATGTTGGTCTCTGCTAAATGCTTAGCAGTGCCCTGCGTGTTGGTTCTCTTCCATCTGTTGGTTTGGTCATTATTCACCTTTGTCACTGGACTGTTTGAAATGGCTGCCAGTTTGGTGGTGGGTGAAGGGCCTTAAATTGATACCACCTCTGCTGGTGGGTGGGCTGATATGGGGCTGGGGGAGTCCAGGCTCGGGGTCGTCCCCCGGATTATCCCTGAGCGGTGCTTCCGTGGGGGGAGGCCTGTCCGCCGCAGCAGGGGGAAGCCCCAAGCAGAGCCTGGGGGGCACCAGCCCAGGGCTGCACGTTGGTGACTGCTCCAACTGAAGAGCGGGGTTGTGGGTGCGGAGGCTAAAAGTCTGTGCACTAAAAGAGGGAAAGAAATGCTCGAGTTCGTTGTGTCCTGCGGCTTTTCTTTCATGAGTCTGCTCACTCCATGCAGAAAACCCTTAGGGTTCACATCTCCCTCTAACGCTTCCTCTTTCATGCAAGGGAGACCTCGCGCATTTAAGGGCCCTTCCTGTGGGTCTGGCAGCCCCCCTTGGTGCCCGCGTGCCGTTGGGCTCTCGTTATCGTGCTGTCCTAATTGCAAACACATGTCCATGGTGTAGTGCTGCCGCCCTGGGGAAGGAGACAGGGGGGTTGGACGCGCAGCTTGTGGGAAGGATTGATGCGCTTCGGGGAAGCCTTTTGAAATCTGCTCCTTCATCTGATGGCTATCCTGGGCTGGCTCTGGCCCCAAAAGGCCTCTCGGGCGCTTAACAAGTTACCGCGGGGAGGTGCACGCCGGGTGACGTGAGCTGGCACGGTGCCGGCGGCAGCAGCGCGGGCGCGCGGCCCTCGAGCACACCAGCCCTTGTGGCGAGGCGGCGCGCGGGGCTGCTTGGCAGGACCTCCCCATCTGGGATCCATCTGTGTTTCCCTGGAAGCGGCCAGGCGGCTCCAGGCGGTGAGAAAGCGCAGATGCAAGCGACCTGCCACATGTCCGGCTAATGAAAGGAGAAGGGTGGCTGCTCGCGGGCTGCGTGCGGAGCTCGCCGGCCCTGGGCGCTTTTATTTACATCTCGGAGTGGTGAGGTGGGCTCAAGAGCAACTGCATCGCGGCGGCCTCGCCGTGTAGGGTAAGAGCTCCTCACATTTGATTTTTGAATAGTGCTGTTTAGAAACACTAGCACTGAGCTTATGGCGAGCATGGGGTGGGGTTCCGGGATGCGGCACGGGGGTTTTATCCCTGGCAGGAGCCTCAACCAGGAGGGCAGGGAGCAAGCTGCCGTGGGGCTCTGCAGCTGGCAGCTCCGCTTGGGTTGCTATGCGATGCTCTGAGTGGCTTCCCTGAGCAGAAGGCGGGGATGCGGTGTTTTCACGGGAAGCACAAAACCAGGAAGGTTTCTGCGTCTTTTAGCAAAATGTGCTTTATTATTTCTTTTTTTCCTCTCCTGCTGTGCCCAGCCTTACACTCACTGTGCATGCTAATTTTAAAGCTCTGCAGGGACTGAGCTCTTGCACTGGCTCCCAAATCTCCTCAATCTGCTGTGCCCGTTGGGTTTTCCCTGCCGGGTTTTTGCTGCATTGTGTCAGTGGACAGTCTGTTTTTTGTCCTTGCGCTCCTCGAGCGGTGGCCGATGCTGCCAGGGTTCGACCCCCTCAGCTCGGGGCTGTGCTCCGGGCTCACGCCTCCCCACCGCACAGTTTCTGCCACCTCCTGGGTCTCCGTGTCTTTCTCTTGTCACCTTGTGGTCTCGCGTAAGTAGCTCTCAACCCGCGTTCCCCCCGTCTGCCTCCCTGTGGGTGTTTTTTTGTCCTTTCGGAAGGGTCCGGCGCTCAGAAATGTGTCTGCAGCCCAGCAAGGCAGGCGCCGGCTCCCCCCTCGCCGCCCTGCAGCGCTCTGCTCCGGTGCAGCCGCGCTCGCCGCGCTCGCCCTTCGCTGGCCAAGCTGCCACCTGCCAGCAGAGCCCCTGCCCCAGCGGGCTCGCAAAGTTCAGAGACCCCAAATGAGGCTGGGGGCAGCTCCCTATGGAGCCGAAGGGGAGAGACCTGGTGCATCTCCCTGTACAGGCAGGAGGGTTTCCCTTGGCACGCACCATGCTGCTTTGTCCAGCTGGTTTTAAGCATGCCGAATGCCAGGGCTTCTTCAGGGCTGCATCTCCTGGGCTTTGTCCCATGCCTGCACTTTATTCCCATCTCTGTGGGTTTTCCTGCTCTCTGGAGGTGATAGGGCTTGTGTGTGTTGTGATGTGCTCATACCCAGCACTTGTTACCTGCTCCCAGTATCCTCTCAAGAGGAAGAAGGCAGGGGAGCGTGTTGAGAATTCACTATCTCAGAAGTGTGCTGGCACCAGGGGAGAATAGAGAGGAATCATGATTGTCCTTGAGGACCTGCAGGGCTCGTGGTGCACTGAGGAGCCCCACCTTGTGCTCTGCATTTGAATAAGGCTCTGATTAAGGAAAAGGCAGCTCTACCCGTATCAGAACTGCATGATTTGGCTCTTTTTCTGATTTTTTTCTTTTCTTTTCTTTCTTTTCTTTTTTTTTTTTTTTTAAAGCGCTAGTGTGCCACCTTTATGTTCAAGTTCTGCAGGAAACTTTTCCTTCTTGGGCTCTACGCTGGGGAGAGAAATAAAGGAAAGTATCTGGGATATTTGAAGAGCAAAATACTTGAGGGAGGTAGCTGCATTGTGGGGTGGCTTGAAACTCTGTGACCATAATTATTTTTAAGAAATGGGAGAGTGCATCTTGGCTAAGACTTTTTTTCAGAACTGACCACTGGAGGAATTGCCTTTCACTATAGTTATATTGAGAATATCTCTTTTGGGGACCTCCAAATGCCTGTGAGTCTTCTGGCTTTGCGTGACCCTCAGGTGGTCCTACCCCAGTTAGAGAAGTGAAAAAATAATGCAAAACTGAAAGATCCTTGTGTAAGCAATAAAGTTAAAAAAAGATGAAACAAAGGTCGTTTGAGCAAATAATGACAACAGGAAAGCATGGTAAGCCATGAAAAGGATCTGAAAGGCCCAAGTAGGGAGAGGAACTGCTAATGGGAAAGAGACTAAGTTGCCCTTTGGAGAAGAATACAAAGTAGACCCAGGGAAAGTTCCCTCAGAAGCTGGAATCTAAGGGAGCCTTTTCCTCAATACACCTGGGTCGGGAACTTGTTTCTTGTGTTTTCCTCCATTTAGCCTGTAGAACTGGTATCTCTGAGCATGGTAGGGTTCCCATGTTAATGCTGCCTCTGTAGTGGCATTGAGCGCAAGTCCAGGCTCTGCCATGTATTGCTCATGGGGGATTTGGGCTTGCAGAGCTCATGGTTAGCGGCAGTGCGCAGGAGGCCAAGGACATGGTTCGACCCACCAAGCTGGGTAGAGTGGCCAACACTCCAGAGGGCTGTGCTGCTGTTCAGAGGGACCTAGACAGGTTGGAGAGTTAGGCAGAGAGGAACCTCATGAGGTCCAACGAGGACAAGTGCAGGGTCCTGCACCTGGGGATGAAGAACCCCAAGCACCAGGACAGATTAGGTGTTGAGCTGCTGGAAAGCAGCTCTGCAGAGAGGGATTTGGGAGTCCTGATTGACAACAGGTTACCCATGAGGCAGCGATGTGCTCTCATGGCCAAGAAGGCCAATGGGATCCTGGCTGCAGCAGGAGGAGCGTTGCCAGCAGGACAAGGGAGGGGATCCTGCCCCTCTGCTCAGCTCTGGGGAGGCACCTGGAGTATTGGGGACAGTTCTGGGCTCCCCAGCACAAGAGGGACGTGGAGCTGCTAGAGAGGGGCCAGCTTAGAGCCACAAGGATGATGAAGGGACTGGAGCATCTGTTGTATGAAGAAGAACTAAGCAAGCTAGGCCTGTTTAACCTAGAGAAGAGAAGATTGAGATGAGATACCCCCAGCAGATTGTGGTAGGCAATATCCTCTTTTACAGGTACATGCTGGGATTGCCTGAGTGAAATGGCCTTGTTTTCTTTTTTTAAATAAAAACTATAGTATTTAGGGTTTGGTCAAAATCCATGCATGTTGAGGGAATGCCTCCTGGTGGGCACTGGTCACCCTTGCTTAGAGTAAGAGCAGAAGCTGGGAAGCACTGGAGAGGGGTCGTGGACTTGTAGACACTTTGGTTCTTCTCCAGGATGCCGTGGATGTCAGTTGTTCATGTATAAAAGCACAGTGGCAGTTTTGGAGGCTTCAAAGCATTTTTGGAGCGTTTGAAGCATTTTGAAGTGTAATTATTGCATTTGTTGGGTTTGTGTAGTGGTGACTCAAGCCTTTAGAGTAATGTGTATTAAATGTCCTTGTCCACCTTTCTGCATGTGGAATTCCTTTTGGTCATGTCAGGGGCGCATGGAAAGACCAAAGGAGGAGAGGTCACGGATGGCCAGGAGACCATCCTGAAGACATGGCCTATTGTGGCTCTCCTGCCGCTTGTTTATTAATTGGAAATTAATTGGAGTTAAGAGCCAATTTCCTGCTGCCCTAGCCACAGCCCACCCGCAGGACAGCACACAGCTGTCCCTGTTCAGGGTTGCACCTCAAAAAAATAAAACAAAACATCCCGCAAACAACCAAAAATCGAGTCCAGGGGAGGAGGAGGGCGAAGGCCGTGTCCTCGCAAGCGCTCGAACCTGTTGCTGCCGCCAGCTGTGCAGGTTTGAAAGGCCCGGGCTGGCGCGGGGGGAGCGCCGGGGGCTCCGCACCAGCTGCCCCGGGCGCCTGGCGCGAGCGGCCGCGGCGCCAGGTGCGCCCATTGTTCCCGGCAGCCCCGGCCCGGCCTGCGCACACGCTCCCTGTCCCCCCAGCTGCAGGTGACTTTTGCTGGCCCCAGCTGCCACCCTTGTACTTGATTACCTCCATATGGGGCTGCAGCGAGAAGTGGGATTTGCTTATTGATTTTTATTTTATGGCTTTTTTTTACTATTTTCCTCCTCCCTGTGAGCGTGCAGAGGGTGATAGCTATTAGGCCCCCACGTGGGTCACCAGTGGTGTTAGGATGGTGAGGAGCATTTTACAAGCGAAGCTAATTGCGCCCTTGCCCTATGTCCTGCTGTGCTTCCTGTCCCTTGGTGCAAAATTGCCAAAGGAGCATTCCTGTATCCCAAGCAAATCAAGTCTTTGCCCTGTCCTGGGAGGAGGTTTCTTCTTGACAAGAAAGTCTGCTGGGTTTTAGGTGTGTTTTAGGGCATGAACAGGAAGAAATAAATTATATTGCACCTATTGCAGGAATGAGTGGATCACCACCTAGGTTAGCTTGAGAAAGAAATAAGAAAATAAGAAAACAAGCTGGTTGTTAGTTTTATAAGTTTAGTTGTTTTTTTGCAAAGAAACTGCTGGTCAATAGAGGTCATACTGACCAGTGTAATTTTCTCCTAATTGATCTGCAGAGATGCATGTTCACCCAAGCCCCGGGGTTTCTTAGCAGCTTCTTGCTGGCAGAGTGGCTGGGGTGTCCCACATTTGGCTGTGACTCCAGTTGAGATGTGCTCTGGTTAACACGGGATGGGAGGGAAGGGCTGACTTTGCGGCAGGCATTCCCTCTGCCCTGCCTGGGGTTTGAAGCAAATCTGTTCTCCTGGAGATGTAGAGCATCTCCAAACAGGAATGAAGATGAAGCTTCTCCCGAGGGCAGGGAATTTGAACTTACCCCCAAATACTCAGTTGGAGATATGTTCTAAATGGAATGTGTCTTTCTAGTCTGACCTAATTGCCTCTCCACCTCTTCAGGCAAATAACTTCTTTCCCAAGCCTGAAGATAAAGGCAACGGAGTGTCCTTACTTGGATATCAGTATGTTTGGGAACAGATTGGGCTTCTGTTGCATGTTTATGCTGCTTGCAAGCTCCTGGAGACTGCAAGAATACAGCTTGCTTACAGGAAGGGGTATAGAATGATCCCCTCTTGGCTTCATTGTGTCTCAGCATTGATTCTTTGGAATTTATCAGGTTGACCTCCGTTGTGAGGACTATTCTGCCTTGACAGATGGACTCACCCAATGCAGTTCTTGAGAAAGATTAATTAAAAAAAACAGGTGGCATGTGAGAAGGTGGGCTTAACCAAGTGTTAAGGTTGCTTACTGCACGTACATCCTTCTTCTATAGACCTTTCCCAGCGAGGATGAGGACCCTGCAGATTTCCTTCTGAGAAGCAGCAGGGTGGGCAGAATGGTATAGGTTCTGCCCACATGGAAGTGGCCTTCCAAAAATCAGCCCCTTAGATGTTCTGAGGCGCGGAGCAGGTCACCAGCAAGATCACAGGTCACAAAGGACATATGAATCTAGGAAGACAATTTAATAGAGTATCTCCAGTAATTTTCCTCATGCTTTTCAAAGTCAAATCTCAAACTTAGGGGGTTTCTTCTCCCTAATTAAATTAACAGGCCATATGTTGTTTACTGTGAGTGCCTGCAATATGGAAGGAGCTACCTACTAGATCACTTTCTCTTGCAGAAGCTGCTGCTTTACCTGATGTTACTGTTCTGAAATGTTCTTTTCAGCAGCGGGTGAGATGGATGATTTCAGCCACCTCGCTGCTGTTGCTGTCACCTTCTAATCTTGATGTGTTGTATCCTAAGCTTTTCTGGCTCTGCCACCTTTTAGTCTTCTGCCAGCAGCAGTAATGCCATTTTGTTGTGTAGTAGAAGTGTATATGGGTCGTTTCTTTCTCTCTTTTTTTTTTCCTCTTTTTTCTCATGCATTTTCACATGCATGTAGTGATTGATTTCATGTTTTCTGAACAGAGGAGCACAGAAGATAGCTCTGGTTTGTATGGTTTCGATGGGGAATTATTTTAACAACTACTTTTTTATTGTTGTTGTTGAAAGTAACATTAGTATCCCAGGGTTTTTCACAGCTGGAAGTTTCATAAAGTTTTCTTTATTAATGTATAGATTTAAAAAATGTTATTTTGCATGTGCTATTATCTTTACATGAGCTCTGGAGGAAGAGAGAACCTAAATCCTTCAAGGAAGAAATGCACTGGTTTATCACCTGACTCTTGCATTTATATGGATGGGAAAGTTGGGTAGGAATTGCCAAACCTATAGGAGGAATGAAAGATTGAAAGCTGTAAGATTGCTTTGCTCTTTTTGACTAGTTTAACCTCTCTAATAGTTTTGTGTGTGTGTGTGTGTGTGTCATTATCATTCTCGTGTGTGCATGTGGCCTCTGTTGTGAGCTGATCCTGTGTTTCTGTGGTGTTGTATGGTGACCTGCCTCAATCATAAAACTTGTTAACAAACTGTTTGTGAAAAAGCTTGATGTTACAAGGACCGTTTTACTCTTCAGGTCCCACTCGGTTTGCTCTGGGATGTCAGTGTACCCAAAAAGGATGCGTTTGCCTCCTCTGAAAACGTGCTGCCACATTAGCATATTCCCTGTACCGTATGCTCCAAGGGTGTTTCTTTGCAGAGAAGTCTCTCTAAAGATAGCATCATGAAGTTCTGTGTTGTCAACCAGGGACACAGCTAAAAAACAACATTTGATACACAGGCAAGGTTTGCAAGTGCCATCTGGAATCTGGGAGACAGGCTAGGTTGTCTGCTACACATTCACGAGGATGGAGCTTCTCGCAGACAGCTTAATACCTTGGGAGCACCTGAGCAAGACGGTTTATTCCAAGCGAATGCCCTCGGTGACACTTGATTCCAGTGTAATCCCATGCCTCTGGGAAGCACACACAGGTGTACCCTCCTCAGGGTGTTGGAAATAATTCTATAGCTTAATGCAAAGAACAACAGGTTCTGTAGCATCAACTGTGGAATCAATTGAAATTCTCTTGGGTCAGTAATACCTTAATCCAGTATCAAGCCTACTGTGAGGCAGAACCTGAGAATGAGGCAAGACCTCATGTGTTGTCACATCTTCAGGGGGGTGGTGATGTCAGGTACACAGATGTCTGTCTGTCTGCCTTGAATTCTGTTTGGCACAGAGACTGTCTTCAGAAATATACCGACACTTAAAAACAAAATCCTGAAGAATATGAACATGAAACCTAGCCTTGGGTTGATCAGCAAGATGATTCCACATCTTTGGAGATCCAGCAGCTACTACTACTCACAAGTAGATTATAAAGCATATTTTACTTGACTTTCTAGTTCTTCTCTCATAAGCAAACCTAATCTGGCTGATGGCCTGGTGAAGGTAACTGGAAGGCATTCTGCACTTACATGGTAGTGCAGAGTCTCTCCTGTGCCCAAGCACTGATGGGTCTCTGCCTTGCTGCAGCAGCAGGACAGGAAATGTATAGGCACCGTGTCGTAGACTTTGCTGTGACCAGGGGAGGAAAATCGCAGTTTAAAACAAACTTGGGGGCAATAAGGGGTGGCTTGCAGGGTCTCTTCCACTCTCTTATGTTTTTGATTTTGGTGGTTACGCTTCTTGGTTAACTTGTATTTGTTTTCCACTCTCTGCTGCTGGTGGTGAGCAGTGTTGATTGCTAATAACCAGTTTAGGGTTTAGGACAACCTGAGGAATTGGAAAGCCCTTTCTTGGTGTGTTGTAGGATAATACTTTGAGAAGAAATGCATCAGAGCCACCCAGCCTGTCTCACGGTCCTGTGGAACCAGCCTGAGCCAACATGTTCACTTGATATTCCCTGCGTGTTGCTGGAGCTGCCTGGTCTCCAGAAGCTGTCCATGGAAAGCACAAGCTCAGGGTGTTACAGCAGTGCTCTAGTGGTTTAACTTTAGGGACAGGTTTTGAAGGTGTTTTGGAGTCTTTAAGTACACTCCTGTTGTTATTCCAGCTCAGCAGGACTGCAAAAAGCTTTTCACATGCTTGAGGTCTTTGAGGTGAGGGGGAAGAAGAATTTATTTGGTGATGTGAGAAGTGCTTTTAACAGGCAGAATTGTCATCCTGTGTATGTCATTGATCAGGAGTGAATTTGATCGAAGCAGCAGCTAATGTACTTAGTGCCCAAGTGAGTGAGGTGGACTCTCCAAGAGAGAAGTGTGAATTATGGCTAGCCTAGAGAGATTTGGCTACCTTGGGTAACAAGTCTGATACTTGTGCGTGTAGCACAGCTAGTTTATGTGAAATGGTTAATTTAGTAGAGCCACAACTGGTTGTGGAGTGAGGGACATTTATGTTGCTAGATTCAGATACTGGCACTTGCAAGAAACAAAAGTCAGAGAAGCCCTCCTTCATCTCAGGCTTGCTTTGTTCCTTCTTGGTTTCTTGGAGATCTTACCCAGTTTTAACCTTGAACTGTCAGCTTCCAGGCTGCTGAGTTTTCCAATTGGGTGGTGCCTGTATTGCTCAGTTTGAGAATTTGCTACTCATTGGATGCCCTTGTGCGCAGATCTCAGGTCTGTTAGAACAACTTTTCAGAGGTCTTTCTTTAGATTGATTTATTATGGTGGGAATCAAGTCTCTGAGCAGCAGAGCTTGAGGAAGAGAGAAAGGGGAGATGGATATATATTTAAATCCTTGTTTTGAAGCCTGTGACTTAAATATCCTCCTCTATGTTATTATTAAACAGATTTAAAGTTCTTAAATGTTGAGTTACTGGTGGACTTCAAAATAAATTAGTGCTGTTTGTGAAGCCATTCTCTTTTTTTTTTTTTTTTAAGTGGGAATATTTTCTCCTAACTTTCAGGCTGTTCAGCTTTTGCATTTTGTTGTATTAATCTTCTAGGTGTTCAGAGATGCCTCTGCATGTGTATATGCTATATACTTTACTACGAAGTGTGTCTGTTCTAGCCTCTTGAGGCTGAGTGATGCCATACAGGACTGAACTTCTCAAAGTCATGAGAAAAACACATTTGTTGTATTTGAAGAGGATTTGGCAAGTCAGGAATTACGATGAAGGTGCAATCTAGTCACTGGATGCTTGGGTTAAAAATGCTTGCATGCAAGAGCAAAGCCCATCACTGGTTTCTAGATCTCTCACCATTTCTAGCCTCCCAAAGAACACAACAGCCCCCAAAATGGTACTGTCAGCAGTGTAAGCCTTGCTATCTTTAGTCACACTGAGTGGTGGTCTTACTGTATTTGTAGCCTGCTGCTTTTGGGATGACCTGGGAAACAGAGTTTGTGTGGAAGGGCCAGCTGCGTGAGCTGCAGGAATCTAGTGGAGGTTTCTTTATGCCTCCTCTTATTCCCTTGTCCCCAAAGAGCAGCTGAAACCCTCCAATTCTGATGTCAAAAGCCTCAAATGGTAACTTAACTGGCAGTTGTAGCCATGAATCGCAGTGGTCTAGGGCACAAGGACTTCTTGGTTTCCACTTCCCCATCAGAAAGACCTGTTTAAAGATCTGTGGGAGCTTCTGTAAAAGCAGACCAGCCTGCTCTGTGCTTGTGCTGGGTACTGCTCTGCTCCATCCACTGCAAAGTGGACCTGATACATGCCTGTGACCTTGCAGCAGTTCTGCAGATCTCTGCTGGGATGGAGCACCAGGCCAGATGTTAAAATTTAGCACAAATGCTTTGACCTTCATTCTTTTATTTGAAATGTCTCCAAGCAGCTTTCTGGCTGGAAAAAAAAAAAAAAAGATGTATTGTCAGGTTGTTTCTGCCGCATTAATGCAGGTGCAGCACATCTGTGCAGGGAACGAAGCTGGGATCTTCTGTCCAACAGCTACAGGTGGGCCACCTGCCCCGGAGCTGGCACCTGCCCATGGACCTGGTGTTATATTTGTGTGCCGGGCCTCGAGCAGCGGATCTGTA
Source organism: Tinamus guttatus (assembly GCF_000705375.1). The sequence goes on along the minus strand of NW_010577084.1, from coordinate 171,666 downwards.
GGCAGGGATGGGCCCCAGCCCAGCATGAGGGCAGCAGGGCCGCCAGTGATTCCCGGTGAGCAGGGTTGCCCCAAGGCCCCATTAGGGTTCCTCAGGGCAGCACACATCACAGCACTGTTTACCTGCTTGGATTTATGACTTAAAACATGCCACTAAACATAATGGACCTTCTTGATGTGACTGTCCTCCAAGGAAGCTCTCAGCATGGTCACTCCCTCCCGTGCAGAGTTCATCACCTTTGCAGTGACAAGTGGCTGCTGGTGGGAAACCGGGGGGTGGCCCCAGTGTTGCTTGACCAGCCTTTAAGCAAAGTGGTGCTCTGCTCTGACCTTAAAATAGCATCTTACAGCATCTGCTAAAACTGAAAATGATCTCTGCTTGTGCAATTTTATTTTGCCTGAAAATAAGTGTTGGGGAATAAAGTCATAGGCAAAGGGATAACCAGGGTCAGTTGCCCAGCATGGGTTTTTCAGGTGGGGTTTCTCGAACAGTCAGGTGGGATGAGATGAATTTGTGGCTGAGATCTCTTTGATGGAAATCTTACCTGCTGATGAGTTTTCCAGGTAACCGCAGTGCCTTGCACGTGACTTCATGCGTTTCTGGGAAGCCCTGCAGCAGCCAAAGCCCCTCAGAACGTCTGCTGACCCAACAGCATCACTGCAGTGAGTCCTGTAGCCTTGGTGGCCACTGCAGGCATGAAGGAAGCTGAACAGCGGCCCCGCACAGGCGTCCTGCAGCGGGTGCCCCAGCGGCTCCGTAGATCTCGCTGACCACCGCGGCTCTGCTGCCGTAAGTTCTGCTGTGATCCCGCTCCAAAGCCCGTGTGCGCTGGTGGCTGCATCCCCGCAGACCCTCATGAGCTGCGGAGATCCGCACAGAGCAAACCGGCTACCCAAGGAGAACGACTGGGCCCTCGTGTCCTTTCCTCGCACTCCGTCATTGGAAATGAAGGCAGCGAGGTGGAGCTTGGTGCTTGGAGCTTGGAAAGCCGGAGTCGGGTGGAGCTTCTTGCTAACCTGCAAGCAGTCCAAGTTTGGAGGGGATTTATGAGGGCTAGATAAAATCACAGCCTCTGTGGTGTCCCAAAAACTCTGCTAATGTGGAAAATGCTCTGAAAAGTTGGAGCCTGTTTTACCTGTATTTTCTCTCTTTTGGGTCTCCCTTTTTCGAAGGTGAAAGTTAGAGGTTTACCTCTGCCACTGCACAGATTTTAACGTAAGTAGGGGGAAAAAAGAGGCTTCTATTCCCCAAGCTGTAATTCTCAGTGCTGTACTAAATGGCTGCTTTTCCTTCTAAGTAACATCTGGGGGTTCTAAACAAATTTTTTTTCTTTATACTTCAACAAAGTTAGCGCAACTTAGATTTAAACCCAGTACCTGCAAAATTCCAGCAGCCTGAAACTTTAATGGCAGTTGGTATCTGTTCTGTCTGCCAAACCAAATCCAGGGCAAGCAGGTTTGCCCCATGTCACAGTATCCAGCAGAGCAAAATACACATTGCCGGGCTTGGCTTGACCTGTGGCAAGCACAGGGTGTGTGTGGGGACTGCAAAGAGAGCTGGGTGCTGCCTCAAAACATCTGTGTACCTTTATAAATGTGGCCGAATTTCAAGAATGCGCTAATGCGAGGAATGGCCTTCCGTGCAGTGCCCTTCTGCGGGGGTTTCCCATGTGTTGGGTCACTTTTGTTCCTTCCGAGGACCTCGAAGAGGCCAGTGGTCCTTGGTGGGTTTGCAAGCAGCAGGGCTGCGCTGGCTGTGTTGGGGCTGCTGTGTTGGGGCTGGTGGTTTGGGGCTTGCTGTGTTGGGGCTGGTGGTTTGGGGGTAAACCCTTAAAATCAGCCTTTTAAGGAGGAAAAACTCCTTGCCTCTGCCTAACTACAAGTTAGCTGAGGTGGTAAAAGTGCTTTCTGCTGCTTGTGTTATCATCTCAATTCTTGCTTTCTCTCTACGGTAGCATTTAATCAAGCTGAAACTCGGGCTCCCTTTTCTGAGCTGACAGCTCTCTATGTAGTCCCACAAAATGGTCATTAAAAGAAAAAAAAATCTCTGATACAGAACTGCTGCACCAAGTTTCTTTCTAAACCATATCCCTTTTGTACTTGTTATGTCTGGGCTCTGCCGGGCCTGGGAGCCGTTAATCTTCCTCATGTTTTCTTCCTTGAGGCAAATGAGACACAGATGTTCCCATCTGGAAAGTTAGTTCCAGCCACCAGCATTTCCCTTGCATAGTTTCGGTTGCAGTTGGGATGTTTGGAGAGCGACGCGGCAGGCAGACTTTGGAAAAGTAATTTTCTTCTGATTGTGATAATTGTGTGTTTTAAATTGAGAACTGCCATAATTTTTTCATGCAAAATGCTTTAACCTAGTAAGTAAACAGTGTGGAGGAGTAAACAGCTCTTAATATTGTAATAGTCGTGTTTTGTGTCTCCTTTCTCCTTGGAAAAAAGCTCAAGTCTAACCAATGAAAAATAACTAAAATACCTTGGCAGTAAGGAATCAAACTAATGGGTGAGCATCCTTGGCTCTGTCCGAGCACCACTGGGCCAAGTGAGGCCCTGCTGCTCGTGTGTCAGGCCATCACCCTGGACGGGGAGCTCAGGTGATGGCTGGATGATGCTTAAAAAATATATATATCTTGGATGGTTTGGAGCCTTTCTTGCCTCCCTGAAGTCCCCAAACCCTTCCTAGTTGAAAACCAGAATGCTGCCCACGCAGTTGCCCCTGCTGAATGTGATCTTCTGGCAGAGTGTGTGTGTGTGTGTGTGTGTGCTGAATCAAGTGGATTTATTTATTTGTCTGTTTGGTCCTTCTGGAAGGTCCTAGCCACCTAGATGGGTCTGGCTCTCCATATCTATTTATTTGCTCGGGCACTAGCTTTATAGAAAGGGAATGTCTGTGACTTGTTGGTAGGAGCAGCTCCCAGGTGTCTCCTGCACCATGCATGGGTGGTTGTTTGGGCAGTTTTTCCCACCTGAGCATCTGCTCCCTTGTTTCTTTGTAGAAGAGGTGGTTTGCTGGTGGGGATAGCCATGCTGAAGCAGTTCGTTTACCCCTGTCAAGAGTACCAGAATTTGGAAGCCCTGGTATATAACCTGCTCTGGGGTTCTAGATGCTGTGATGGGAAGTGGAAGGGGTCTCTGCAGCTGCTTGCTTGGACCAAGAGGTAATGGCTGAGATGTGCACTGCTGAGCTGTGGTTTGTACCGATGACACTCAGGAAAGCAGGAGCCACGATTGCCTGTGTAGGCGGAAGCAAAGCAGGGGGAAAAAGTCTCTGAAGCCCAACCTGTGCTGCTGATAAGTTTGTACCATTGGGCACCCAAATAGGTTTTTAGAAAGCTTGATGACGGGTGAGGCTGATAAAGATCTGCAGTCTGCCTTCAGGAATAAATTATTAATCTTATTTCCCTTATTAACTGCTTTCTAGCCTGCTAGTGAATGGCAACATACTTGGCGCTTTCGCCTTGCTCTCACCGCGGTTCGTGTCGAACGGAGCCTTGAAGCGCAGCAGCTGTGTGTGGGAGAGGACGGGATGGCAGGGGAGACGTGCGCGGTTATTTTTGCTTTATAAAGTGCGTGTGCCCGGCTCGGCAGCTCCCTCCCGCGTGCTGCAGAGCTCTGCTGCGGCGCGCACGTCTCCTCCCCTCCCACGGCATCGCGCCGAGCGGCATCCGCGCTGGGCCGCGGAGCCGAGCGCGGCGGAGCAAAAATAGACTGATTGCCTGGAGGGGAGGAAATAACTCTGCGGTAACGCGCTACCCGCTGCAACAGATGCTATAGTATCATCTTATGCAACGCCTCATATAGCCGTGACGGGAGAGGGGATGCAGAACAAGCAGCAAGTGGAGCTTTCGCTGCCCAACGCCTGCTGCTGACCTGTTGTGTGTTTCTGGGTCTGCCCATTTCTTGGCTGTCAGTAAACTCTTGTTTACTGTCTCGTTGAAGAGAGATGGCTGGAAACCCCCCTCAATGCAAATAATCATCCTTATTTGCCTATAAATACACTCCCACCCCCCTCTGCTCTTCCCCTCTCCCTGCCTGCAGACTGTTTGCAAAGTAATCCCTTGCTTGCCAAGGCTGCCTTATCAGTTGCCTTGCTTCTGATGCATATCTCAGCCTTTCCCCTTCCTCTTTTTCTCATGCAGTGATGCTGCAAGAAGATAAAATACTGGCTTTTTTTTTCCCCCTAGACAAATTGATTTCAGTTGGACCTTGGGGGAGGCAGCCAGGCGAAAAGCAGGGGAGAGTTTGCAGTAGAGCAGCAGCAAACAGCAAATGTTGGCAGCCTGCATGATAAAGCTGTTGCTTTGCATGCAGATAACCTCCGTCATCTGCATGTCTTAAAGGAGTTTGCAAAGGTGCTTTGCAAGTGGCTTGGAGCTGTCAAGGGAAAGGAAAGGCAACCTCAGAGCGGAGGAAAGATGTTAATAAAATTTAAATGCAATTCTTCCCTTTTGTCAGTTCCTAAATGTGCAAAATATTAGCTCAGTGGAGACTGAAAACAGATGGCGAGCAGTTGGAACAGATAAGCATGTTATTCAAAATAAACATTCGCCAAAGCTGGGGAGGTGGCGGACCATATTTCATTTCACCCTATTTACATTATCAGGTCAGGTTACACTGATGCTGCCTTGAGTTTGCATTTGCATTATCAACAGGGAACCTGGGAAAGCCAGCCCGTTGCAGCATGTCCTTTTAATTATAGGCTTGTTTGGGTTGCAAGGGGTGTTTTGTGAGCCGTTTCTCTGGCCTTTGCTCCGGGGTAACAGTAAGCTGGTTATCTTGCAACAGCCCTTGCAGACTGTGGGCATGGGGAGGGCACCAAAGTACCCGTCCTTTGCCCGCCCGTTCCTCCTCCAGATGGTTTCTTTTGCTGTTTGGACAAGTTTTATATTGCTTTGTCTTAAGGCTGTGATTGTTGCTCGTCTGTTTGGGTGGTGATCTCGCAAAACAGAGCCGCAAACCTCTGTTTTGCAGGACTGTCCTGTCTAGGGAGCCTTGTTCGCGCTGACTTTTTGGCATTCGGCAGCTTGTGCCTCTAACACAAGTGGCCATCTGGGCCACGGGGGCTGGTGGAAGGAGAAACATCTGCCTGCGGCCGGGCTGCCCTTGTGGTGAGTAACCCAGGGGTTGCTGGAGAGGCTCTGAGGGCGCCGGTGCCTCCGCCGGACGCGACGCGGCGCAGCGCGAGCGAGGCAGCTCGCTTGGCGCGGGGCCTGAGTGAGCGGCCCCGTCGTGGGCTCAGCCTTTGGGACGGCTTCCTTGGCCGCTGCTCCACAAAGGCCAGTCCGAACTACAGGCTCTGACCTTTCTGCATCGGGGGGAAGTGGCTGCTGGGGGTAGGAGCGTGTTCAGCCTCCTCCGTGTGAAAGTCAAAAACATCTGTTCTGCCTAAGACTATTGTTTCAGTATTAGCTTGTGTGTCTTCGTCCTGCATCTCTGAATCACGGAGCAAACCCTTTCTGTATATGACCTTGTTGAAAAACACCAACTGAAACCAAAATGTTGTTTGTTCGCAGACTTTTTGCAATCTAGCTGCGAGCACCTCATTGCATTTCAAGGCTGCTCTATCTTGCAAGCTGCAAGAGAAAAAAGGAAAAGCAAGTCCTTTTATGGCCTAACTGACAGTTAAGTTCTGCTGTATCATGTTTAACGCGCTTGCTTTCTTCTAATATGTTTCATGTATTGACTTTTGCAAAGAGCTGAAGTCGGATAAGCTAGAGTGCTTGAATCCAGCAGGCTGGTTTGGGGAGAAAGCAGTTCAGATGCTGTGCAGCTGTTGTAATGAAGATGTACCACTTTGGTTCCATTTGAGGAAAGCTCTTTTTTCCATTAATTCTTCCAATGGTGAATCAAGGGGGCTCCTATACCTGCAACAAAAGTTTTGAAGATAGTGCTGTCCATCCTCTCTGTTCTTCTGAAGTAGCTACCTCCAGTAGCTCTACAGTAGCACTCTAAGAAACGAGTGAAAAAAGTCTCAAGCCAGGGAGCTGTATATAACTGTTTTCAAGCTCAGAAGCATGAAGAGATAAGTAAAGCGAGCTTCTTTATATACTTCCAGTTTCCAAAGAGATCAGATGCTAGCCATTCTTGAGAGGTTGCCTGTCATAGCAACACTCCTTTATTATTAGATACTATGGTCGGAAGGCTTCCTTAAAGAAAATAAATATGATGAAATTGGTCTCAAGCAGCTGTTTAAAATGTCCCTATCTGTGTTGTGCAACTGCAGGGAAGGCTTGAGCCACAGTTCTCCCCGCAATGACATGCTCAGGACGGGGATGCTCTCTGACAACTACTCCTAGCCCTGAATTTTATTCTGCTTTGTTGTACTTTGATATAATTTATTCTCTTCTTCTCCCATTAAGGGAGGATTATTGACTGCGTTTAGTCTTAATTGATGCTCCTTTTTAATTTGCTGTTCTAGGGCTAGAATTGGAGCAGTAGAAGAAATAGAGCATGTCAAGAGTTTTAACATGGAGAATCAAGTAAAAGCAGGACCTTGTGGTATGGTGCTTGGACAAGAAGAGAGATGTTACGTTTCAGGTCCACGTGGGCACTCAGTCCCTCATGTACTTGGACTCCTGAAATGGCACACACGAGTGTATAGCATGCAGCAGTATCTTGTATATATTTGTATCTTTGGGGAAGAGTTGCTGGTTTCTGAGGTGCTGCAGCCAGGCCAGACACAGGCTGGCAGCTGATGGAGCACCAGCTCGCAGTGCTGTTCCAGCTGGGACACATGTCTCTGGCCTCCAAAGGCTGGGGTGGCACTTGGCTTCTGCGCAGGACTTCAGCAGAATGGACTGCTCAGGTAGCACAACTTGCAGGTGTCTTGAGGAGCTGCTGCTCCAGAGATCTCCACCTCGTTCTGAGCTCACCCTCAATCCCGGGCTCAAGTACTTGCGCTGGGTCTGGTTTGCTCACATGATTCTCATTAAATTATTGTATTCAGGCTCAAAGTCAGAAGTTGCAGAAAGATGCTTTTTAATCTGCATTTATAGATGCCCTGGATCATTAACAGGAAGCTTTTAAATTTAACAACCCTGTTTACTTCTTGTCTGTCTGCCAGAGCGAGCCCGGAAGAGAAGGTGTTGGCTTCTCCGGGGATCTGCTCTTGTCTCATGCCACAGCACAGCAGTAGCTGGTTTTATTTTAGGGGAATAAATTGCATGTAACTCTTTTTCTTTTTCCCCATGTGCGTTAACGAGAGCAGCTCCGCTTGCTTTGCCAGCGCTTTGATACTGTATTTAATGCATCCTAGGAATGTTTTAGGAGGAAAGATGAGAAACATTAAGAATTTAATGAATCTGTCCAGAACGTGGTGATATCAGGGTATCCATGTATACCTGTGGAAGAGGGTTTTGTAGGAAGGCAGGAAAGTGGTGATATCTGATGTCTGAAGCGTGTCTGAAGCATGTGGTTGGAGGGGAAAGTGGCAAAACCCGTTAAGTGCAGGGAGGACTTGGGTATGGAGGTCTCCTTGGCAAGTGTTCGGACAGGCAGGCACAGAGGTGGGCAAAGAATTTGCAGAGAATAGTGTCAAGCAAATCTCACTTCTGCTTGTGGATTGCATGCAAAGAGTTGCTGGTTCTCATGGTTTTGCTCCTCATTTTGCAATTATTTGTATGTTCAGAGCAAATCTGTTTCCATGCCCTGCTAGCTCTCAAGCAGCTGGCAGCAAGTGGCAGGTGGTCACAATTAGTGCCCTTGAGACTGGAAAAGGTGGGTCATGCAGCCGTGTTCCTCCTCCCTACCTGGGTGAGTGACTTCAACCCAGGTGCTTCAGGCTGGAAACGCTCTTAACTCCACGTGCAGACCCTGCTACATCCATGCAGAGATGGGGAAGGAGATGGACCAAGTGCATGTGACTAGTGGCTGGCAATGTTAATATAATAATGTTAATGTTAACGTTATAATAATACATTATATTATAAATATACATTATATTATACATTATATTACATTATATTATAAACATTAATTACATTATATTATAATACTTTATATTATAAATATTAATAGCAGTTTCGCAGGGCTTCAGCAATTTCCCCACTTTGGGAAAGCAAAGCTTAGGAAGTTCTTCTGAAAAGAGACTCAAATAAATGAAGATACAAACTTGCTGGAGATTTGGATTTTAAAATGACTGCAGGCCCAGACCCAAGCCCAGCAGTGCCAGCAGCAAGGAGATGGATGGAGTCTCTTGCTTATGGGGGAACGTAGGTTTTCATGTATTTGTCTCCACTTCCTCTTCTGCAGTGGGTGTCCATAATCCTGCAAACAAGAGAAAAACAACCAAAACAATGAGGAATATGACATTTATTTGTTGCCTCGCTTGCTTTACTGATGACATGCCATAAGGAAAATAAATGAGGCAGCTCTCACGCAGTGCCTGTTGCAAAACCAGCTGCTTGTGCCTTGCCAAACTGAGTGGCCATGAGCACCAGTGCCAAGTGCTGCGGGCTCAGGTGCCTGTTTGCACTCTCTGCCGTCCGGAACTGGCATCTTTGTGGTCAGGAGTTGCAGAGTGGCCGCTCTCTTCAAAAACAAGGCTTACACAAAAGCAAACGGTGAAAAAAACCCTTGGGGACAGATCTTGGGGCAAAATGGTCTGCTCAAGGTAACAGGCCACTGAGCATCTGTGGCCCAAGCTGCTCCCCCAGGACTGGGGACGGCTGGTGCATGCAGGCGCCCACGGGACGGGCCATGCGGTGCTCATCACGGCTAACGTTTCCTCCTCCTTCTCCTGCTGCAGTTGCCGGTGATAAGAGGGTGCCAGTGATGCCTGGCTCGCCAGTGGAAGTGAAGATCCAGTCAAGGTCCTCGCCGCCCAGCATGCCACCGCTGCCCCCTGTGAACCCCGGTGGCCCCCGGCCCGTCTCCTTCACTCCAGCAGCACGTAAGTGCTTTTCCGTGGGGTTCTCCGATGCTCACAAATCCATGTTTTGGCCACCCGTCTGTGCCCACGGGTGGCACAGTGACCATAATTGATCCCATAGACAAAAAAGCAAATGAGAACTTGAGGGTTCTTGCTTTTGGCCACTTACCTGGGACATCTAAGGAGATCTATAACCTTCTTGACAACCATTCCCTGCTGCAGCCTGGGCTGTCGGAGCTGCCCCTGGGCCCTCTCCTTGCAAGTACTGCCTGGATTTCCAGGAGAAATTCCTTAAGGCATTGCGGTCTGCCATCAGGTCAGCCAAGGGCTGGGCTTTCCCTAGGGTCTTTGGAGAATTGCTGCCTACGCTGCTGCAGCTCACATTGTAGACAGCACTTCTGAAACCAAGATGAGCACGTTTCTTCTTTTCTGCTTCCCATCCAGGTGTTCCCTGCTATCCATTCCTTGCCGTCTGTCCAGATTTTGTCCATCTTTTCTGCATCCTTCCTCTTAATCCTTTCTATTAAGCCACAGTTCATCCTTGCCTAGCCATAAGTCAGCCTCACTCATGCTTGCTTGTTGTGTTAGGATGTTCCTCAGAGGTGACTTCCATGAATAGGGACTTTCTATGGCTACAACCTCTTTCCCAAAGCCTAGAAGGAATCCAGGCTCATTTTTCTCCTTTAGCCAACATAGAAGGCAAAGCTGACCTGTTTTACTTAACAGTTACATTTGGAACGATCTGTTAAATATATATTGTATATAATATATTATTGTACCCCAAGAAGGAATGGTTATGTTTGGAATTGGAATGGAAAATAATGGAATTATTTTTCAATTTCTCCTCAGTTTTTTCCCCAAGCTTACTGTGCCTCTAGCTGCTCTTCTATTACCGCAAAACCTCATGAGGTCTCTAATACCTCACAGTTTAACACTGACAAGCAACTTCATAGATTTCTTTAGCTCAGTCTCTTTCAGGAGATACATTCACTAATGTAATGAGCAATGCTGGCAGTAACACAAATCACTGGGTTATCCCACCAGACACATTGTCCCCGTCTGTATACACTGAAGATTTTTAAATAGCTGTCCTTTTACTGAGGCAGAAAAAGCCATTAGCAAAGTGACAGAAATTAATTTTTCCAGAAAGGATGTTTGACACGCTATTAAAGTCCAAGTAGCTTGAACCTCCTGATTCCAGTTCGCTTAATTACCTCTGTGCAAGAGAAATGTTAAAGGCAACCTGTGGCAAAATTTATTTTTTGATTCTTAGGTTTCAAACATCCTTCTTCAGCCCACTTTGCTCCCCTGGCAATGCATGTCCCTTGAGACTTTTCAGGCAACTCTCAGTTACTCTGCAATAAAGTAACTTGCAGGTGGGTAAGGTGCCTTGGTCAAGGCTTTCAGAGAGCAGAGACCTCTGCTATCTGAGCCCATTTGAATGACTTTCTCTTGGGTTTACACCATTTTTGTCTTGAAATAAGAGCTTGTTATGAGTCACCACCAGAATCCCTGACTTTGAACTTAGCTCTGCATTAGCTTTAGTGGAGTGGGGACCCCACATAGAGCTGATCCTGCCCTTTGGCCCTGCAGCACGTATCTGTGTCTCCCCTGGGTTGGAGGAGGCATTGTGGACTACACTTGCTAAGTTGTCCTGCTCTGTCACCAAATTACACATGCTGCTCTGTCCTCCTTTTAGAACAAGTGTTCCCCTTCATCTCTTCATCTCTGTGCTTACAAAGGGCTGCATCCTTGTTGCAGCCCAGAAAAGCCGGTCCCCTCCTCGTTAGCACGAGTGACTTTGATGCTCTCTTTACAATTATCTTTTCCTGGGATCTGTAACTGACTCTGGGTAACGTACCAGGTTCTTCCCGCATGCATCACGCTGGGTCCAGGTGTGTGAGCCCACATAACCTCAGACCTCGGAGAGCCCCAGCGCGGTTTAACTGTTGAAGTTCCTCCTGCCAGTTTCTCTGAAAAGCCTTTCCCAGGGGCCCTCTTTCCGTACCACCTGCTGTGGTGGCTCTTCTTGGATCACTGATGCTCCCAGCACTTTTATAACTTCATGCTGCTAGCAACCTTTTCTTCAGCACTTGCATCACTAGGGGACCAGGTTGGGCTCCTAAGGATAAACCAGTGAATCAGCTAAGCCTATATTTATGCTCCTGTACTTTTCACCTCCAAAAACATTTGTATTTATGTCAAGTTGGGGCCTCAAGTGCACAGTTGCCTTTAAGGACTTCCCAGACAAGTCTGTGGATTGCATAACTGCAGCATGGCCATGTCAACAATTTATTCAAACCCCTTGTGGAATTCCCAAACTTCCATAATGTAGCCAGTTTCAACATACTTTCTGCTGAAAGGAGGCACCCTTGCAGATGGGACCAGGCTGGAAAACCAACTGTGCTTGCAAAACTGGATTGCTGCAAATCCCCGGGGTGCTAGCGCAGCCTGGGCCTTGCAGCAGAATGTGCCATTCAGGCGCTCGTGCTGCGTCCTGAGCCGCCCCAAGTAAAATTGGAGATGTGAGTTCATAATGATCTTCCAAACCTAATTCTTTGCTGTTACTTAATGTTCCTTGGAAGGAAGCTCAAATGGAGAGTGGCTGCAAGAATCACCAGCTGTGTTGTCCATTGGCTTTTTTAGGGCACTTGGAGTCGATCCCTCAGTTGGAGCAGGGATCCTGGGTGGTATCTCACACTACACCAGACATCTGTGTGTTGCATGGTGCATTTTCTCTTAAGATTGAGTAAGAACAAAATACTCTTAAAAAACAGATGATGAGGACATGGCCCCCTTGCAGAGCAGAGCACCCACTAATGCCTTTGGCTCCTCTCCGATTTGCAGTGCCCAACGGGATCAACCATTCCCCACCGACGCTGAATGGAGCCCCATCTCCACCCCAGCGTTTCAGCAATGGTCCTGCCTCATCCTCATCCTCCTCACTCACCAACCAGCAGCTCCCAGCCACCTGCGGTGCCCGACAGCTCAGCAAGCTGAAGCGTTTCCTCACAACCCTGCAGCAGTTTGGCAATGACATCTCTCCAGAGATAGGAGAGAAGGTCCGGACCCTTGTTCTGGCCCTAGTGGTGAGTACGAACAGGGAGGGGGGAAGATCTGTGCCTCAAAGAGGTCTGCAGAGCCTCTCAGGTGCGAAAGCTGCGCAGTGCTGGTGTGCTGGCAGGCGGCATGTGCACAGTGCTGTGTGTTTGTGTGTGTTCCATTTTTGGGTAGACTTGCTGGCTTTTCCTCCTGTCTTCAGTGCGTTCTAGAAAATTGTTTGCTTTTCTGTTTGCATTGCCTCTCTATGAGCCCAGGTGCAGCTGCACTTAAGGAAACGTAGAAGGATTTGGACTGAGCTTTGCTGTAAGGACTACAGGTCAGGTGTTTTTGCCCCTCCTTACTGCAAGGCATAAGGCTGCGCTTATTGGTTTCGTCTTGCAAATGAAGCTTTCATACAAGTTGGAGGAGCCTGTAATTTTGTGCTGGGAAAGGCTTTTCATCCTTAACACTGGACCACTAGCAAAGCAAACCTAACTCTGGCCAAGGTCGGCAGAAGCTGGGAAGCCTCTTAACTGCAGCAGCAGGCCTGGATCTGCGATAGTCTGATGCTTTGAGTGTTTGTAGATTTGGCTGCACAAAGAAAGAGATTGATGGTTGTGCAAGCTTTTGTCCAGCCATGTGAATTTTGTGACCGTCTGGAGGTGCAATTAGAGCTTGGTAAATAACACTTTTGTGCATCTGCTGCCCTTCCTCCTCATTCCTCCCCTTGGGATTTGCATGATGCTAGTGCATGCATGTGCTTAACAGTACGTGTTCTTTTGCATCTATAGACAGCAGATAAAATTCAGCTAAAACCAAATGAATGGAGTCTTGCTGCAGAATTATGTTTAATGCTTGCATGTATACAAACTGTAAGCTGTTTGGGTTCCTCAGGTTGTCATTCTCATCCCTGATTGAGTTTATTGCGGCAGGGCCAAGCGCTGGGCACGCGGCACAGCAAGTGCTGCTCATCCCAGAGCATGAGCAGCCTGCGTAGCCGGGAGGGATAGGAGGCAGGGCAAGATCATGCCAAGGCAGAGAGCAGCAGACTGGTAGGAAACAACTTCTTGGGTGGTGGATAGTTGGGCTAAATGAGCTGAATGGGAGGAAAAAGGAGAGGAAGCTGAGGAGAGTGGGCCGGAGCACAGGCAGCTTCCTTGTGCCTGGAGAGAGGGCTCGCGCTCTGCGGGCAGCTCTGGCGGCTGGCTGGGCTCGCGGCCACCTTGCCACTTCTCTGGCCATCTGGCTGGAGTTGTGTGGAGCCAGCTGGGCCCTGCTACCTCCCCGCAGGGCCTGGCAACCCAGCCCGGTGGGACCCAGCGCCAGCCGCTTGCTCCCTGCGCCGGCTCCTTCTGCTTGGGTGGCCCCAGGACTGGGCAGGATCTGCTGCATGCACAGTCAGTCCTGCAATAGCAGGTGCCATTTCCACTGCACTTCTGCCGCTTTTGAGCCGCTTCGCCAAGTGTCTAAAACGAGAGCAAATTGACATTCCATGTCTTAATTTCTTTTCTCAGAACTCCACAGTGACAATTGAGGAATTTCACTGCAAGCTGCAAGAGGCGACGAACTTTCCCCTCCGGCCATTTGTGATCCCCTTTCTGAAGGTGACAGTGAGCAGATGGCTCTCGCTAACCCTGTGTGTGTTCATGTTTGCTGCTTGGCACCGTGTCCCTGATGGGCAAGCTCTAGTCCAAGCAGCAGGGCAAGTCTGTTAAAGTCCAAGACAGACTGCCCAGACTGTAGTGATCACCAGGGATAATGGTCTCGCAGAAAGCTAACATTATAGCGGGTCTACTCGCATGTTAGGGATGACCGAGACTGATCAACCTCCATTCTTCAGCCTAATGTAATATTTGAAGTGTTGGTGTACAGACTATGTCCCGAGAAACTTTGTTTCCATGTGCAGCAACTTCAGCCCATGACACAACATGGGTAAAGATGAGCGGTGCAGAGATCCTGAGCAGTGAACATTGAGAGGAGCCCACAGGCTCCAGGTGCTGACAGAGGAGTGGTGGGGATGAAGGTCTTCTGCAGATGGGTGGAACTGCCCCTCTGCAGCCTGCCTAGCCCAGACCCACAGCGTGCGGTGATGTGTTTTCCAGGCCAACCTCCCGCTGCTCCAGAGGGAGCTGCTGCACTGTGCCCGGGCTGCCAAGCAGACTCCGTCCCAGTACCTGGCACAGCACGAGCACATCCTGCTCAACACAAACACCACGTCCCCGGCGGACTCCTCGGAGCTGCTCATTGAGGTGAATGGCAATGGGAAGAAGCACAGTCCAGACAGGTAAATGGAGCTTCGGCCACTCCGTGATCTAAAATCATGACTTTTGACAGCAGGAAAATTGAAACAAAACCTTAACAAAGTTCCATGCTAAATAACAGGATCTTATGGCTCGTAGCAACAATTCGGATTGTTAAAGGATAGTGCTGGTTAGCTGTGTCTGTAATTCTTGCTCACAGTACTCCTGTACTGTGGTTTTGGCCTGGATCCCCTGCGAGGGCTTTCAGGCAGATCTCATCCCAGAGTGACGTGTTTATTAGCAGGTCTGAAACACCTGAATTGGAAAGCTCAGCGTTTCTTCAGAAATGACACCATCTGCTTCCCTTGGCTGAAGGGCAACACAGAGTGAGGGCTAAGGAGGATGGGGTTCATTTTAATTTGTGCTACTTTTATTCCAGGTAAAAGGCGTTGCATAATTGTGTAGCTCATGCTTCTGAATTATAAAGCCTGTGAAAAATTTTAATTGAGTTGTGCTCAGAAAGATGCATATGAACATTTGAGCATTTTGGATTTGGGGTTTTGTTTGTTCCTTTTGGGGGGACAGGGTCATTTCTTGGATTTGTTCTCAGACTAAGTGAGTTTTAGCTTTCTGCTTCTTTCCTCTCCCAGTAAGATCACCACCTCCCGCTCTCTCCTGTTTCTAAATCCACATCTTTTTATTCCTGAGCGCATCCCTGAGCAGCCCTGAGTGCAGGCCTAACCAGTGCACGTTTCTGCTGGTTCAGTTGCAGAAGAGAGGAAAGCAGCTTCGAGAGGGAGTCACTCCCGACAGAGCCGCCGGCCAAGAGAGTGTGCACCATCAGCCCGGCCCCGCGGCACAGTCCTGCCCTGAGCATTCCCCTCATGAACCCTGCGGGGCAGTTCCACCCCACGCCGCCTCCCCTCCAGCACTACACCCTGGAGGACATCGCGTCTTCCCACCTGTACCGAGACCCCAGCAAGATGTTGGAGCACCGGGACGTTCGTGACCGGCATACCAGTCTCAGTAAGGAGGCTTGTAAGCACGTATTTGTAGGTGTTGTGAAATCCGATTGTTGAGGTTGTGTGTCCCTGGTTCACCCCAATGTCCTGTGCTTTTCCGCTTGCCCCTAAAGCTGGGTGATTTTAGGCAGAAAGGCAAAAGTTTCTGCGAGATGTTCAGACAGAACAATTAGCAGTGAGAGGTTAAAAATGGGAAGACTGGACAAGAGGCTGCATTGGTGTGTGCAGGCTGGAGCCCCCAAAGATGAGGAGAAAGGACCTGGTGTTTGAGTGTGGACAGCCCAGCAGGCAAAATGAAGGCTGGGAAAGTAGAGGTTAACTTTTCAGAGTAACTGAGCAAGGAGGTACGTGGGGCCTGGGAGAGCACAGCTTGACTCCCTCTCCTTGACTCCCTCTCCTTCTCCCCTGCACAGGCCAGGAGGTGCATGGGGGGTGAACCTCGTCTTTCCAGTGGGGCAACCTGAAGCACAAGTTCGGAGTTGCTGTGAATTTCTAATGAGGGACCTGGTTCCCCGGGCGGATCAGATCCAGACCTGTGACTGTCTTCTGAGAACACGCACAGGCCCAGGGTGCCTGTCAAAAAACACTACCCACTCTCCGGGAGCTGTGTGGGGTGTTGGGCAGTCCCCAGTCCTGCTCTTTATGTCAGTGACATAAGCACGAAAACTCCAGCTTAGGACATGGACCTTGAGAGGCACCTCCCTGAGATGTGTTTTCAAACCTCGGCTATACTTGGTTAGAGTTACAGATCTTTTTAGTTGCTTGAGGGACATGTTCCCTCTCCAACACTAAGAGAACTTGGTCTGTCTAATCGCTGTTCTGGTTGTGGTTTGTGACAGATTTGAATGGAGGATACCAGGACGAGCTGGTGGACCACCGCTTAACTGAGAGAGAGTGGGCGGATGAGTGGAAGCATCTCGATCATGTAAGGAAAGGCTAGTGGTGTGGAAAGCTCTGTGGGGATAAAACAACCGTGTGCTCCACCTGCTCCAATTTGCATTTTTATCGTTGCTGATAACATATCCAGGCTTTCCAGACGACTTGTAGAGGAGTGGTGTGAGAAGGTGGGCAGTGGGGAGGACAGAAAGCCTCCTGCACTTGTGAAAGTGAGACCCTATGCTTGCTTATGCTCTAAAGCTGATGTTTCACACAGGTGTGTGGAGTAGAGACCCTGCAGCTGAGTACTGTGAGTTGGGACATGGCCCGTTTCCTCCAAATTAGAGGCAGAGGCCTTTTTTTTGCTCACCTTCTCGTTGCAGAAACATTCATGCCCCTGCTGTCACTTCTGTGTGAAGCCATCAGGAGAAGATGTTCCCACAGCCATGGGTTGGGGTGGGAGGGTGGTCATAGCCAACCCTTGTTGGGGCTTTTGTGATAGCTTTTGAAGACTTCTTGTTCCATTGCACAGGAACTTTTCTGCTTCTCCTACGAGTACTTTTCCACTCCTTCATGAGCTTTCTGATGGCTAGGATGGAGGGGTGGGATCCAAACATCAGTCACAGCAGCGGCATGGCAATACCTGCTTGAACACCATTTTGACCAAAACACTATGCCCAGGTGCTGCTACTGTGAAACAACCTGGTGTTTTGTCTTCCTGGGACAGTCCCCTCCCACAAGGAATTAGGGAAGTGACTGTGTGAAAAGGCAGCTTACCAAGACAGAGACCATGTCCTTCCCCACAGGCGCTGAACTGCATCATGGAGATGGTGGAGAAGACCAGGCGCTCCATGGCTGTCCTGCGGCGCTGTCAGGAGGCCGACCGCGAGGAGCTCAACTACTGGAAGAGGCGCTGCAGCGAGAACGCTGAGACGAGGAAGGCAGGGAGCGAGCTCCTCTCCAGGCAGCACAGTCCCAGCAGCTCCGACTCCATCGGCAGTGGTAAGCGTGGGAGGGGGCTGCGCTGCCTCCTGCTCATTTCAGGTGCTCTGCATTTCCACCAGTTTCAGAGGGAGAAGTCAGAGATGTCATTAGGGTTTATATGCAGGCAGGATAATAGATGTTTTTTCATGAAAAATGAACCCTTTAAAGCAGATGTCCAATTATGACAAAGCTATACTAGGTATGAAATGAATGAATGAGTTCAAACTATGATATAAACAAAGTGCTCAAGTAGTGCATAGCTGACTTCAAAGCTTTGAATTGAATCACTGAGCTCCTGGGCAAGCACCAGGGTTTGCTGAAGTGTGAAGGCAACTTTTGGCCGCGGCAGCTTCTTCTGCAGGTGCCCAAAGAATATTGTCCTCAGGTGGCTGGGTCAGTGAGCTCAGGTTGAGGATGAGTTCTTTCAAACTTGAGAAACCATTAGGGGACGTGAAAAAGCAACAAACGTTGGTAGTTTTACCCTTTTCCATTCTGCCTAATGGATGTTAAATGGTGTGATCTATGAATTCTAAAAATACTGAGGAATGGAGTAAGCATAAGAGCTACTACCTATGAGTTGAATAATGAATACTGGGTTTTGTTTTGTAAGTCAATATAACTTTATTGAAACTGTTTTTACCCTCCAGTATGCAGAGATTTTTGACTCCCTTCAAAAAACAAGTTTGAATCCTAATTTTCTGCATTTGAATTTAATTCTAATTTCCATCCAAAACAGCTTGCTGCAAATCAAATGCTAAAAATAATCCTGATCATTCTGTAGTGAAAAAATATTCTAGGAGTTTACTGTTAGAAAATGTTTTCTAATAGTAATG
Source organism: Tinamus guttatus (assembly GCF_000705375.1). Next base: position 153,795 of record NW_010577084.1, on the reverse strand, counting down.
AAAATGTCCCAATTTAAAATCCCAATTTGATGTTGCTCAGCTTGTTGTTTGTAGACTGAATAAAGAAAGTAAATGTTCCTGCCTGTCAGAAAGAACCACTGGTTTTATGGTAAACGTGAGATTTAGCTGCACTAGAACAAGTTTTGATAATCCCTAGGGAGTGAGGATGAGTAATAAATTAAAAACCTGATAGACACATCTATCAGAAGCTAAAAATCGCCTGTGATCATCTAATATACTTACAGTCCCAAGATGTTAAAAAAAATAAATAAATAATAATAAAAAAAAAGGTCATTTATAAGTGATTGGGATTTTGGGTGGTAGTTTCTCCTCTTGTGGAACCTAATGTTACTTTTTCAAATGGTGTTGCGATTGCTGGATGGTGTATGCCAGGAATACCACATTATGTTAGAAGCTTGAAGAACCCTGAGACCTTCCTGAAATGTTTTTGCTCTCCCTTTGCCATGGCTTAGTTTTTGTTTGGCTGGTGTCATTTGACCTGTCAAGAAAAAATTATTTGGAAGTATTAAAAAGTTCTAGAGATAAAAGGACATGCCTAGGTTGCTGAAAAGGCTTTCCTGTGCAACTGTATTCTGTGTTGAGGTCTTAGTATGAATGTCTCCATCTGTCACTTGGTAGCTCTATGGATGGTCGGGAACATGTACACCCCAGTGGTAGATGTCTTGTAGTACAGTGTGTCCATCAGTACAAGTCTCTGGATTGCCTCAGGAATGGACACTGCTGCATTTAATGTAAGCTGCTGTTGGGTATAGATTGATGTGCAAAGTCACTAGACAGTGCAGATATTTGATGGCATATATTTATAAATATTGCATGTTGTTACAAAGCACCAGAAGATGGAAATGGGTTACATGCTGTAATAAATTATGCAGGACACTAATTAAATGTTGACATTTATCATATAGATGTTTGAGGAACGGCCTTTGCTTGGGGTGTTAGCTGGTTAAGCCCACGCTGTGCCACGTGTCTTTGCTGGACGCAGCAGTTCTCTGTAGGCCCGTCTGGCAGGCGGCTGTTTCTCCGAAGGCTGGCAGGTGAGAGGAGGCTTTGCCAACCTTTCCATGTATCCCTTCTTCCGGCAGATTCCTTGCGGGAGTTCAGCAGCAGGTCGGGAACAGGCTATGTCACTGAAGAGATATGGAAAAAAGCTGGTAAGTGTTTGTTAGCAACCTTGGCAAGTGACTCTACGAAGTCATCTGAGGTAAACACAGATGTTGTGGATTGCTTTTTGGAAACGGGGGAAGTCCAAATGCCGAGAGTCCTGCGATGCACACGTCTGGCTCGCTCAGCTACCGGTGCCGGACTGGGTTTTGCGAAGGGGCACACGTCCGCAGGCTGTGAGTCCATGGACACAGGGAGGGTCATGCCTGGGGAAGCAGTGTGGGCCTGTGCCCTGGCGTGTGTGAGTGCCCGGCTGTTGGGAGCACAGATATGCAGCAACGTAACCAGTCAGAGCGGCTTCCTGAGGTTGCTGTGGTCCGAAGGCTGGTTGGTGAGGCCGTTGTTTCCTTCCAGAAGAAGCCGTGAACGAGGTGAAGCGTCAAGCCATGTCCGAGGTGCAGAAGGCTGTGGCAGAGGCCGAGCAGAAGGCGTTTGAGATGATTGCCTCCGAGAGGGCACGGATGGAGCAGACCATCGCGGACGCCAAGCGCCAAGCTACCGAGGATGCTTTCTTAGTCATAAATGAGCAAGAGGAGTCCACAGAGGTAAGGAGCCAGGTCCTGGCCATGGCCAACGGGGTGGGAGAGCAGTGGGGAATGTCGAAGGAGAGATTTGGAAGATGTGCCTGCCTGCCGTGCTGAGCCTGTAGGTCCCATATCCCTTTCTCCTTCTAAAAATCTTTCCAAGCAATAACTAAAAGCATAGTAAATATCATCTTGGAGACTCTAGTTTGGCTGGCTCCCAGATAGGTGCCCCAGCTAACAGGCAGGCAGCTGCTCTCCCCAAACAGTCTTGAGGTTTTTTTGATGTCCGGGTCCCATAAAGTCTGCTGATCCCTCCTCCATGGGGAGGTGAGTGTGAAGCTGCTGCGTGGGAGGGTTGTCCCTGCAGTATGGAAAGTCTAGCAGCACCTAATGAGACTTTTGCAGGTTTGAAAAAGGACAGATGACTTCTAGTTTGTTGTAGCAAGGAACACTTGACGAGTAGGTGTCTCCTGGAGACTTTCTTTCCACCCCTCAGTCAGTAAATATCTTCCCTGTTCTTTAACTGGAAACTCAACCCATGAACTCAACCCATGCTCTGCTGAGCAAGGCGAGTCGCACAGTTCATTCCTTCTCGTGGTTGCCATGCACCGTCACACTCCGATGTCACTGCCAGGTGTGGGGTTTTTGTGTGTGTTCGAGGGTTTTTTTTTTTTTAATTTCTCCCCACACCTGCTTTGAACTCTTATTCGCAAGCAAAAAGCTAATGGGAATGGGACGTTAGCACCATCCATGAGTGTATGGTTAGCAGGTCCATCTGCCTCCACATGCGGGATTTCAGAGATGCGGGATTTCCATAGCCCCTGCTGGCCCAGATGCCCCGGATTCAGCACTGCAGGAGCTCTGGAAAGACCAATACAGCATCCTGTGTATGGTACAAGGGTGTGATGTGCCCAGCTCTGCTGCAGGGCTTGCTTTCACATTGCAAAAAAAGATGTAAATATGAGGTGTTTTGACGGAAAAGTATGTTTAGAGCTTACTTCCCCATTAAAGGACCAAAGGGAGAACATAGCGGTCTGTAAACATGTGATGGGAGTAGGAGGAACTGCTTCAAAAGTCATGAAAGAAATGAGATAAGCAACGATTGAGCTGTAGGGGAAAAACAGCGGAGTGTCTTGCTCTCTCATCTCCTACCAGTCCCCAAGCGCCGCTCCAGGTGACGGGCAGCAGCCGGGCAGCTCAGGGCAGCACTGCTGCCTTGGCAGCCAGCTCCTGCTACAGTGCTGGCGCTCCTTTCCTTGAAAGCTACACTGAGAACTCTCCTGATCCTGGTATGCTTTGCAATCTTGGAAATACCATTTAAAACCACTGGCTGAGACAGATGTGTAAACAGCTGTAAAGCAGTGACCAAGCTTTCCAAGAGTTTCTGCAGGCTTCTGCGGACTTCCCTTGTTTTCCTGTCCTGCTTCTCTTGGCGGACGGGCGGCCATGGTGCGTGCCATCCCTGGAGCGCTCTGCTCCCGAGCAGCTCGCTTTGGCTGCTTGCTGAGAGCCAGTGATTCCCCGCCGGGAGCGAGCGGCTCCCAGTGCCGCACCAGCAGGTGGGAGCGCTTCCAGGAGCGAGTGGCACTTCCCTGCGGAAAAGCTGTGGGCTGATTGGATGCTGGAGCAGCTCCTTGCACTTGCAGAAACGGGAGTTCCACAGCGCTGAGCCGGGTGAGGGAGAAGTGCACGGGGCCCCACAGGCACCGTGCTCCCATGGCAGAGCTCCTCTGTGTGCGCACACATGGGTCCGGCTGTGGGAAAGCTCCTCTTCCCGCAGCCCCCGCGGCGCAGCTGCAGCCAGAGCTGCCGATGTTGGCAGCCTGCCCGCGCGCTCGCCGCGGAGCCGGGCCGCGCTCGCCGGCTGTCCCGTCTCCCGCAGGACCGAGGGGCTTTGCTCGCCTGCTGCATCAGAGCCCACGCTCCAGCAGCGCTTACAGCTGCCCAAAAGGCTTTCAGATGAGCTCTTGCTTTCCCTCCTCAGCTTGCTCCAACCAGGGTGAAAAGCAACTGGTGAGGGTGCAGCACACTCTGGTCCCCATGGAGAATGCTTGGCCAGCAGCGATACCAAAATAGAGCTGTTTAAAACAGGAAACAGGGAGGCCGAGGAGCAGCATCTTTAGTCCTTGCCTGCTGTTTCCTGTACGCGCCTGGGGGCGGATCTGGTGCAGAGGATGTGACCAGTGCAGTTTGAGTGGCTGTTTTGGGCAGAGCAGCAAAGCTGGGTCAGTACCTCTGGCAAAGGCTGCAAAATAGCAGGAATTTATGGCTTGATCATTTTAATATGACTAATATGGGACCAAAGAGGGGAGGAACTCTCCTCTCCCCAGCTGCGGAGCGAACACCATCCTACAGTTGGTGAAGCACATTTTAACATGTCTCCCGTCTTTCAGAGCTGCTGGAACTGCGGTCGCAAGGCCAGTGAGACGTGCAGCGGCTGCAACATCGCCCGCTACTGTGGCTCCTTTTGTCAGCACAAAGACTGGGAGAGGCACCACCGGATCTGCGGCCAGGGCCTGCACGGGCAGAGCAAGCCGCTGGCTTTGCCCATGGGGCGGTCTGCAACCAGCAAGGCCATCGATGGGGTCCCCAGCCCGGCCCTGGAGAAGACTTCAGCAACGACTTCCCGATCCTCTACCCCAGCATCTGTGACAGCAATAGACACAAACGGACTCTAAGGAGATAAAATTTGGTTTCACATTGTTTTTCCTGTGTTTTTTTAAAGACAAAATAACTCCCTAGGAACTCTTATCACATTACATGTTTGACAAATCTACGCTGCTGAATCCAGAGCACTGACGCTCAGGCTTTTCCATCTCATTCTGTTTTTGTGGTTCATGATGACTTCATGCCAGCCTTGCCTGAGAGGCCTCTGCACGGTCCTCGTGAAAGGGGCATGCCAGAGAGCAGCACTGGGACATCAAGGATGTCGGGCTGAGCCCAGGGGACCTGGACTTCATGGCAAGTGCTCCCAGGGCATGCAGGAGAGGCCAAGCAAGCATTGCCCAGGTAGGGGACCTTATGGGTGAAACGTGTTTATGCCCCTCTCTCCTGGGCTGTCTGAGCAGCCTGCCCATCAGCTGCATTTCCATCACACACATCTGCGTTTCTGCCCTCCCAGACAGCAGTTTCTCAGCGTTGCCCATTTGCTCTGAGGAAGAACATCTCATTTTCTAATGCAGTGACAGATACATCACCCCTGGGGGATAGCTGCGCCTCTCTCTTGCCCAGCACTGGTTACAGGTTGGCACACTGCAGGGACTGAGGAGAGAATTTGCTGGTTGAGGACAGAGTGAAATCAAATGTCAGCAGCAGGGATGTGTGGATGGTCACCTTTGGATGGCCCATTTTTAACCGTTTCCTCTTAACTGGACAGCCAGTTGCTTATTAATCTGGATAGGACCTTTGTTCTCATTGCTGAATGAGAATGAGCAGACTGAATCCCACTTCTTTGCAGGCAGTTATTGCCCTTCCCACTTGGGCACCAGCATCTTGCTGCATAGGAGGCCTTTTTTTTCATGGCACAGAAGGTTTGAGAGTCATTGACATTGTTTGCAACCACCAAGATCTTCACACTGCTGCCATGGATTATTTATAGTCTGCTCTCTCCAAGCATGCTGGCCAAATTATTAAAAATTTCTGAAGTTGGTATCTCATGTGGGTTCCTGAGTCCCCAGTCCTTGTGGGGTTGATGAGAGCTCCTCTGAAGGCTAAGGTGCTTAGCTCAGCTCATGGTTTGGGAAGGGAGTGCAAAGCAGCTGGTACCACCTCACCTGGCATTTGAAACCCAACCCCGAAAAGCTGGGTAACCAAAGCCAACCAACCGATGCCAATTCATGGCAGTGCACGGGGAGCAGCGCTGGGCTCAGTGTGAACACCTAGTTTTACAGCTCCCTTTGGAGGTCATTACAGGCACAACTAATAAAAGGAATCGGAGTGAGCCCGCCTGCGATTCACACTGATTTCGCATGCCATGTGCAAACAGGAGCTAGAAAACCATCTATTCAGCAAAGCTGTGTTTCCATAACTGTTCTTTCCCATGGTTGCTGGGTTGGGCCCCAGTGAGGCAAGTAATTCCCAGATTATTTTTGATCACTTTTTTCAGTAGGAGGCGAAGAAGAGCGATGTAATGAATAGTCATTGAATTTGCCAAGGTGTCTGCTGGCTTTCATTGGTACGCCCACGGATAAACAGGTTACCTGCTTTTTTTTTTCCCAAGGAGAGAGCAGGGCAGCCCCAAAGTGCAGCAGCCCTGGGGCTGCCATCCTTGCTCAAAAGTAGCAGGAAAAAAAGTCCTGGAAATAGTCTTTTGCCATAACTGCTGCAAAACTTTAAAACTATCTCAGTCTGACTCACCAGGATCCAGCATTAAGGAGGGCTGAGGAGATGCAGAGAAGGGCAGGGGGTGCCATGGTCCTCAGCAGCACTGCTCACCCCAGAGCTCGTGGCTGGGGGGGCTGCCCCAGACTTGTGGCCACGGCCACATTCGGGGTTGCCGCAGGTAGAAAACACCTGGTTACAGCATGCCAAGGATTACTGCAGCCCTGCCATAATGCCAGCGAGCAAGCTGTGCCCAACTGCTATTCGGAGGCAGAGAGAGCAAGCAGAGCTGAAAGGAATTGCTTGTAAATAGATCGTCTTCCATAATTTTCATGCAACTTGTGTATTAAAAATTAACCCCAATGTAAATGAATGAAATACTAACAGTCATGATTAGAATGATTGCCTTTTCTTCTTTTTTTATTTTCCTAACATGGAATGATAAATGTGAAATTCTGCTATGAGAAGACTTGTTGGATTAAGTTTTCTATTTGGTTTCTTTTTTGGCATTTAATTCTGTAAAAGGAATTTTGCTACTTCATTCCTGTGTATAACTTATTTAATGTACTGTATAAAGGAACCCAAACTGTTACAGATGTATTTAGTTTTGTTCTACTCAAAGTAGTCAATAAAAAGACTATATTCATCATATCAGCGACTGCCTTCCCTTTTCTAGGGGAGCAGAGCAGCGCCTCCGGGCAAGTCCCCTGTCCGTGGGAGGGCATCTGGGGCCTGCACAATCACTTGTTTAAAAAGAAAATCTCAAAAGTCAGGGCCAAAACATGCTGTTGTGTGCTGGTTTCCTCTGAAAACACCCCACTGAAATCATGTCCCTGGAGAGGTGCCAGCAAGGGAAAGCCCAGGGCCCTTCCCAGCCGTCTTCCTCCAGCAAATTGCAGCTTTGAGAGGGGACCTGAGAGTCCCCAGTGTCATTAGGTAAAGAACCAGATGCTGGGAGATAAAGTGGACAGACGATGCTCTGACATCTCCAGTTCACTGGGCTTTACCTTTGCTTTGCCACCTCCAGAGCATCATCTCGTGCTGTCCCAGGGAGCCCAGGGTCCTGCTGAGGCTTGGTGGCTTGTCAGGACTTTCCAAAGCCTCAAGGAAACAGAACTTGGGCTGGTGGAGGGTGTTGGACATGGAGGCGATACGCACCTGGGGCAAGCTGGGTGCATTATGGTTGCCCTCACGCCCCCCTGGCCAGCCCACATGGGCAACTAGGGG